>RJWM01011028.1:0-60932 GCA_004363535.1 Dasyprocta punctata
CCCGGCTTATACTGTATACTTCTATAGATTATCACTTGGTGCCCCATACATTTATGTAAGTAAAATAGTAATTAAAATAAAAATATAATTCATATACAGTAAACACATTTATAATGTATAATTCAATTATTGTTGATATATATTGAGAATTATACAGTCATCACCATAATCAATTTTACAACATTTTTATCAACCCAAAAAGAAACCCATACCCATTAACTGGACACAATCACTGTCCATTTTGCCCTAGTCTCTCGAGTCCTAGGCACCATCAGTCTACTTCTTGTCTCCATGGATTTGCCTCATCTGGGCATTAGTTAGCTGACTCCAAGGCAAGAACATCATGGTGGAAGGGTGTGGTGGAACCGATTAGCTCTTGGTGGTTGGAAAGCAGATTAAAGGAATAATGTCAAAGAAGAAGGGGTCAGATAGAGATAGAGACACAAAGCCATATCTTCATGACTTACCCAGAAACACCCAGAAGCATTCCTTACTAATCTCCTGTTCAGTTCTGAAGCCGATCAATTGGACTGTCAATCTTATCTGTCACAATATGTTTGTATGTGGACATATGGTTTCATTTCTTATGATTATATACTTAGGAATGAAATTGCCAGATAATTCTAAAGTTAATCTTTTGAAAAATTACTGTACAGTTTTTCAAAGTGGCTGTACTATCTTGTTTTCTGAATAGTAGTATCTGAGATTCTAAATGGTCTACATCCTCACCAACGGTTTTTATTGTTTATCCTTCTGATAATTACTGTCCTAATGGGTGTGAAGTGATATCTCATTGTGATTTTTATTTGCATTTTCTGACAGATAATGATAAATATATTTTCATATGTTGCTTATTTATTTGTATTCCTTCATCAGACAAATGGCTATTCACAATATTTGCTCATTTTCAGATTGAGTACTTGTCTTTATTAATGACTTGTAAGTTTCAAAAATATGTTAGCCATATTAGACCTTTATTAATTGTATAACTTGTAAATATTTTTCCCATTCTTTAAATTGTTTTTTATTTTCTTGGCAGTATCATTTGCAGCCAAAAGGTATCTATTTTGTCTTTAATTTGGTTGCTTCAGTATTTGGCATCATATAATAAATTAGGATGTGTACTTTCCTGTTCTCTAGGAAAGTATATAATGAAGTGGTTTTAATTTTTCTCTAGATGTATTTTAGAATTCACCAATAAAGACATCTCAACTTGGATTTTGTGAGCAGTTTTAAAATTACTACTTCTATCTCTTTCTTATAAATCTATTCAAATTTTATTTCTTTCTGAGTTGATTTTAATAGTTTGTGCCTTTCTAGGAATTTTTCCATTTAATTTTCATCTATCCTTGTATTTGTTTTTTACTTGGACAGGAGCGGAAAAACCACAGCCCAAAAGTGTTTTTTCTGAAGTTGGGGTTTCTATGTAAGATTGCAGGAAGTGGAGTTCACTTGAATTGTATTTCTGCAACTTGAAAAGTACACAACTTAAGCAGCTAAGCATGGTGGTCTTAAATAGAAGAAGGGTTAAGTATAGTGGCTTTGGAGTTGGACATCTGGGTTTGAATTCTGCCACTATCATTTTCTAGAGGTGAGTCAATGGGCATGTTACTTCTCCTTAAACATCACATTCTGCCTATATAAATAACTATTCCTTCCTCAGGGTGATTTTTTATTTATTTTGAATTTGAGGATTAAGTGACACAGTATACAGGAAGTGTGTAGAACAGTGCTTAACTAAATAAATGCTACTTCTTATTCGATTATCTTTTGGTTTCACTATAAATTTCAAGAGGTTAGAATTATTTAAAATTACTGAATCCTTAATACCTAATACCTAGCCTAATACGTAGTAGGGAGCTCAATATTGTTTGCTTAATGTTTTAGTGCCAAAGAACTAAATCAGTAGCAATCAGCTTGTTTAGATTACTGACTAATGATGACTGTCAACTGGAGTAGCCACAGGATTACTGCAGCTATCTTGACCCCCTTGTTTTTGATCTGAGGGAACTCTAGATGGCTTGAATTAAGCCATGGAGATTGCACATACAAAATTTCCACTTGACATAAACCTAAATGGGAGAATAAAATTTAGGTATGTATATATTTATATGTTTGTATTCCTATGTTTACAGTTTAAATAACAATTGTATAAGTAATGAATGTGGTTTAGTAGCAACATAAAAAAATTCTGGGGGTACTTATCAAAGATAAACTCATTATGAGTAAACAATTCAGAAGCAATTGCAATATGAAATTTTGTTTATGATGCATAAAACAAGGGAGAAAACAGGCACAATCATCACAGTTGTGTATTATGGCCTGTTTTGGCTACTTTTTTCTTGTTGCTGAGACTGAATACCTGATGCTCAAATTAGGGAAGGAAAGGTTTACTTCTTACAGTTCTTGGAGGTTTTAGTCCATATCCACCTGGCTGCAAGGCAGGGTGGCATGGCGGGATAGCCATTTGTGGTGGCTGCCAAGCAGCAAGGCATGAACTGCCAGAGAGAAAAACATGCCTTCTTCTCTTCTTCTCACCCTTGCACTGTATGTTGGCTCCACCTCTGAGCACGTGCAGCACTCACATCGCCAATCCCAGTGCTAGACAACAAACCAATCATGAATACCAGACTCAACCATGTCCATGTCATGAATACATCAGACTTGGTGGGGCCACAGGACCATAACCCAAACATGGCCTCATTCCATTTTAACTTTTATGAAGTATGTTGTTGCTATCTTCTCTAGTGATTTGGATGTAGAACTTCAAGAAATAGGTGAATAGATACTGAAACATTTGCTCCTATGCAAACAATAAGGTTTTACTATCATGAATTAAAAATGCTCTTGTAGACAGGTTGCTTTATCCTAGGTACAATGCCTCATCATGAGTGTCATAAGAATATACCCTGTTATCATTGAAAGAAAGTGAGTTGGATATCATTATGGGAATGAGTTCAAGTTAGTTTCCTCAGATTTCACACAATGTCATTTACTGGATTTTCAGTTTAGTTTTACTGAAATGGAGTAGGGGTGCCTGTCAGTACTCATTAGAAGGGTGAGGAGAGAAGGGAGGAGAAAGTGATGAAAAAAATCAAGATGCATTTTGTATATGTACCAATTCCCCATGAGGAATGTAATAATTATATACTGCAAACATGTATCAATAAAAAATTGAAAAAAATTAGTCAACTAAAAAAAAAAACTGTGGCTAAGCAATTAACAGAAAACACTTGGAGAATAGATAATTCATCTATCTATACTCTAAAATTAGTTCCTGAATGAAGCTTATCTGGCAATCAGGCTTGGAATGAATTATGGTGTGACCCATATAGAATTGCTTTCACTGAATTGTATTTTGAGATTAAATTATCAAACTATACTGAAGATTATTCTAGGAAGCACTCTTAAGAAGAGTGTCTTTAATTTTATGCTATTCACATTATTTTCATTATAATATGGTTTCCTAGAATGATTGTTTGAATAAAACCTAGAACAAAAAGATTTTCCTACGTAAAAATGGTGGGCAGTGGTGGTGGAGAGACATCAAGAAAATTCAGAAGTGAAAAAGTACAGTGTGTTTTTGGGAAGTGATGCTTATCTCAGTTTATCTAGAATGAGGCATATAACTAGAACTGGGAAATGGGAAATAGGTAAATTGTGTTGGGTTAAAGAATGCATATTTGGGGGGAATACATGCAAGATCATTCATTCATAAAGATGTTTTGGGTGCTTACTATTAGACAAGTACTGGATGTGGGTTGATGGATAAAATGGATAAAATCCTTGGCCCCTTATAACTATTACAACCAGTAAGACAGATAACAATCCAAAAAGCAAACAAATAAATGCCTAATTTCTCTCTATAAAAGAAAAGAATAGAGTATCAGGAAAGAACAAAGTGAAAAACCCTTTAGAAAGAATAGGCTCATTTCTTAGGGGAGAACTATGAAGCAGAGACCTGAAGGGTGATAGATGTTGTCCAGATGAAGGCAAATCATTAACATTTCTCAGATAATGAGTGGGGAAGGGCACTGCATGAAAAGGGTACAGTAGTTGTAAAACCCCTGGAGTAGGAAGGGTTTGGTGCCTGAAGTAAATGAAAAGCAGAGGGGCTGGGGTATGGTGAGTGAAGGGAGGCAGTGAAAGAATTCTCATGAGTAAGCTGGGTCCGATTACTAGAACCATAGTATAGGTTCTAGTGCAGTGAGGTTTTTACAACTATTAGTTAGGGTGTATGTGCATATGAGTGTGTGGTAAGACCCACTGGCAGTTCTGTACAGAGTTTTGGGTACTGTATACTTTAAAAGAAGAGATAACTGGAGCAAAATTAGAGCAAGGCAGACCTGCTGCAATACAATATGATAGACACAGGTGAATATTTTCTATAAAGGATCACATAGTAAACATTTTAGGCTTGGAGGCTGGAGGTGTAGCTTAATAGTAGAGCCTTCGCATGAAGTATGCATGAAGCCCTGGGTTTGATCCTCAGCTCTGTTTAGAAAAAAGACTTTGAAAGTCAATCTTTCTCATTTATCTTTGCTGCTGGAGTGTTAAAGCAGCAACGGAAAATATGGAAATGAATATGACTGTGTTCCAGCAAAACTTTATTTACCAAAAGCAAGTGGTGGGCAAGATTTGTGTCAGGCCACATGTGGCTGTTGCCTAATCTAGGGCACTAAAAATGTGTCTGCGGCATGAGAAGAAAGGATAGGTAGAAAAACCAAGGACAAAAAACTACTAGAGTTCTGACTGTGCTAGAGGTGAGAAATAAGACATTATCAGGCAGAGTATAATGTCTTAGAGGCAGGGAGAATGGTGTTTTATTGAGAACAATATAGGAGTCAGGGAGAGACAGTGCTTTTTTTGGACCAAATAATGCATTGTCTATAGCTTCTACACAGCTTATACAAGATTTTCACTTGTAGACCGCTGCAGATGTCACATTGAGGTAAGCAATGATTCTGGTTCTGAGGTGAACAACTACGACCATATTCCACGTCTGATTTAGATGCCACTCTCCAGTCAAGCAGACTGTTTTCTCGAGGGCATCTCCCATTTGGGGGTTACCTTTAGTTTTATATGTGTGAATCTTAATTTGGTTTTGCAAGTGTGTATCTTAAAATACATTGTCACCCATTATAATGATACATGTTGCATTTCTTTATTATTCAGTTCTAGAAAATATGCTTAATGAAAGATACAAAATATGCATAAAAATATCCTCAAGATAGAAAAGCCTGAGAATTGGAGCTTGGCTGTGATTTGGATGGCAGCATCGTTCTTGCACAAGAGCTTTGGGCTTTGGGTTTTATGGGAAATTAGGACAATTGTTCTGTATGCTTCATTGCAGCCTTGCGGGTGTGTGATGGGAGTTGAATGGGGAAAGGACACGGTATAGTTAACAGAAAGCCTGCCATATGTGTAGGAAGAGTAGCTTGCCACAGTGTTTCTTGGCCTGGGGTCCTTTTGAAAATTTCTCTTCCTTTCATCAGAAGTCTGTTCTTTGCTCTCCCTGTACCCTGTATTCTAACCGAGGTCCCTGACCACAGTGACTTCTCCCGATGCTCAGGTATGAGTCGAGTCCGGTTTTTTCTCTTCCTCCCCATCCTTTTGACAGACACTATTGCTGTACTTCTAATCCTAGTCATGTGGTCTACACGAAGACTATCATCCTTTCACAGGTCCCTAGTTTCCTTGCCACGGTGATAAATCCAGAGATAGCCCATGAGCTCTTCCTTGGGAGTTCTTAAATAGGACTTGCTCTTTTTGGTTAGAGAATAGCAAAGATGTCAGTTTGCTGCTGTGGCATCACATCCAAATAGGATTAGGGAAACCTTGGGTAAGCAGTACAAAAGAGGGTGGAAAACTCAGAACATATATACAGCCCTGTTTACTCTGAACCCTTCATTACTGCCCTTCTACTCCTGCTCAAGACACATAAGCTCATGAGCTGCCCCTGAATTTCATTTTAAAAAAATCCCCTTTTTGCCCAAGTTACTTGGAGTGGGGGTTCTTCCACTTGCTATCTGATGAAGCTTGCTGTGGGTATGAGGACAGCGAATCTCCTGAATCTACACCATAGACACAGTAGCCCATTCTGCTCGCTCTGTGCAGGTGAGCAGCGACGGCAGTATCTGTGCACAGTTCCTCAGGATTAGCCTCAGTACCCACAGGACTTTAGATGCATCTAACTCTAATGGTGATCACTAGAGCACTTGGAATGTGTCTTATTATAAGATACCACTTTTTGTAGCTCTAATAATAGATATCTAAGGAGGAATCAATGGGGGAGAAATGAGCTCTTTCCTCAGAAGAATCTGTAGGCCTCTTTGTGCTGGGAAGAAATCCCCATTGGACAGTTTTCCTTCAAATGACTACAACCAATGGTCTATCTTTATTGACTAACACAGAAAAAGGACTAATAAACCTTTCCTGAATACAGTTTATGCTTTCTTTCATCGTTTTCAAACGGAGTGCCACTCCTTTCCTCTTTTGAAATGGTGGTAAAATGTAGTACATCTCATACTTCAAGGCTCATTGAAGATTCTGTCTCCAAGTCTATCTTCATTGGCCTCAGCTAACATTAATCTCTGCTTCTATAATTAAATATAAATTTTATAGTTCCCTTAGCATTTGTGCATCACTTCTCCCAGATGTCACAGGTACATTCACTCTTATCCTGGTTTGTATGATATTAAGTCAGAATGTTAACTGATAAAATTTCTAAACTTTCTTACAGTAATTCTGTAATTCTCTCTGCAGTTTTTCACTGATAGGAACTGTTCACAAATCTGTTAAAAATGAAGGCATATTATCTCATAGACTAGAATCATTGTCTTCTTGAAACTCTGGCTAGGAATCCATTAATAGTAGCCAGATGAATTTTCCTTTTGAACCTCCCAAAATTCAGAGGTCCTACTTTTGTTTGGATTCCTTCAGAAATAAACTTCCAGATAAGGGTTCATTTACCTATGCATAGTTCACTTTGGGAGGTGAGCCTAGAAAATATCAGTAAGAGAACTAAGAAAAAAGGGAAGGAGCCAATAAAGTGAAATGAATCAAACCAGTTACCACTGGGCAACTGAAATTCATCTCAGCATAGAGCGTGCTTCAGTATTCACTCAACTGAAAGGCAAAGAAAGTGGCATGTACCTACCACATTCCCATCCCCTTCTCTCATTGGTTGAGGGTTTCTAGAGGCTTTGAATCTCCAGCTTGTTTCACTTTCCCTGAGGGCAGCCAAGTGCCCTACCACTGGCACAGCAAAACTCCAAGGCAGAGTTACAGACCTTTAGAACAGGGTCACTGGAATGAAGAGGTCATTTGGGGAGAGACAATGTTTATCCAGGGTCTTGGGGATTGAGATACTCATATTCTTTTATAAACTTGGTGGCCTGAATTGGCTCTAGGGTATTGTCTCTCTCTTGTTTTATGAACAGGATAGTCAGAAGTTTCCTACAAGTAAGCAAAATCTCCTACAACTGTAAAATCTGGACCAGGGATCGGCCTCACTATTTAGCTTTACCATTTTAATATGGTTTGTGTCCTTAGTAATATTCTGTCCATTTACTGTACCAAGAACATCAAATAAAACTTTCTGTGGTCTGAAAAGCACAATAAAAATTAAATGGAAATCAATTCCTCTGATGGTTCTAATAGCAGCATCCAGTCTGTATAAAAGAAAAAGAAAAGTAAAGCTGTTTTAATATTTCAGATTTTAAATGCCCTGAATACATCTGATTTGTCTGCTTTTTCATTTTTAAGAAAGTTGCTGAACAAAATGTTGTATGTTAGTGTGTGCATATATATCCATAAATAGTATATATGCATGTGTATACATTTGCACATGTATGGTTTCTCTATTTTATAAGAGCCCTCACACAGAAACAGGAAAAAATTGACTAAAATATATAATTATGTACACCTGTAATGCCAGCATTCAGGGAGAGGCTGAAGCAGAAGGGTTGCCGTAAGTTCAAGGCCAGCTTGAGCTACATAGTGAGTTGCAGACTAGCCTGGATTATACAGCAAGACCCTGTCTCAAGTATTTTAAAAAATAATTTAATATTTAATTATATTTAATAATTGAATGTTATAAAACAATTTTTAAAATAAAGTATATAATTACATATTCTCAGAATAAAATTTGAAATTTGTGGTAGGCATATTTCTAGTTTCAGCAAGAATCAACTATACAAAGTTGACAGTCATGAATAGGGTATATGTGCACCAAATAAAAAACATTAAAGGTAAAAGACATGAACAATAAAATCTGTTCTTAATTATAGTCAGGTAGTTTTTAGTGATGTGGGATTCACCCTTGAGATGAAAGTGTTCTTTCACGGAAAAAGCCTTTGAGTTCATTTAAAATGGATCATTTTAGAAAGTTCTTTGGTGACAATATTTCCTCTTACTAAGCCCCATGACTTGAAATAGAAGGAAATTTTTAATTTTACATTTAAAACTTAATTTGACCGATATGCACACCTTTAAAATCTTTCATGCAGGGTATCAATAATAAAGCAACAACCAGGCAATGTGTTGTTTCTCACTAAATATTCAGGTGTGATAGGAAGATTTATCTTGTAAATATCACTGGTTATAGCCTTTTAAACTCAGAGATATATCATCTACAGTACAGCTTTGAATATAGAGAAAATGAAGGGAGAATGGATCTTTTAAATGAAGAGATCAAAAAGGATAATTAATATTTCATAATCTTAATTAACTTTTCTGCCACTCATTGGTTTTTATTGTTATTTGGGGTATAAGGTGCCTTCATAACTGAATCAGATAATCTGGTCACAAGCTTGAATGTTAAAGGTAATATGAACATCTTGTTTGGCTTCAGAAATTAGTTATTAAATCTTCAGTTAGCTCTGTGCTTATCCTGGGGAAACTGTATTACACACGTGAATAAAATTGTAAGCATTTAGAATAAGAAACAAGTTATTAAGTGTGTTGGAGTAAGCATACTGGTGAAAGATGTGTGAGTTGTAGGCTTTAGGGAGAGGAATTCCATACCAGTATTACTAATGCATCAAGGCCACTTTGATTCTTACTAAAAACGTTAAATTTCACTCTCTTGACTTAATTCAGTAAGGTACATATAGCCTAAGAGATGCTTTTTTGAGGGTAGACAACTGGCTTGTTTGTCTGTTTTCAGAATTTTGGCCTCTAAGGCAAGTTTGGAGTTGTCTGTCTCTTCTGTTGCTATGTAAGGATAGGAACAGACCGTGCATGGTGGCACACAGCTGTAATACCAGCATTCTGGGAGCCTAAGTCAAGAGGATTGTAAATTTGAGCCGCCGAAGGGGTAATTTAGTGACTTAGTTCTACTTACATTATGATATCTAATATCTCAACAAGATATTAGAGGGGAGAGACTGGGCTTTCCACTCTTTGTGTCCTTCCATTTTCTATCTCTGAACTTAATATATAATGTACCATTAATTATTGTGCATTATGTATTATTAATATGAATTATTAATGTAATCATTATTGTGACTCATTATTCATGCTTGATAAGTATTCAAAGTTAAAAGTATACATGATTATTTAATTTCTATGTACTTGTGTAGAGTAGAAATCTGTCTTTTTGTCTTTTTTTTTTTTTTTTTTGGTCTTTTTTGAGGCAGGGTTTCACTATATGGTTCAGGCTGATCTTGAATTCACTTTGTAGCCCAAGATGGCCTCAAAGTTGTGGTGATCCTCCAGCCTCAGCCTCCCCAGTGCTGTGAAAAATATATTCAATACCTAGATAATAGAAATAGCTCATTTTTAGTAAAATCCAACCAATCAATAATGCAATCAAATTTGTTTGGTACAGACTTAGCACCAAACAAATATAGAAATTACATGAAAGAACATACTGTATACTAGTGTGCTTGGGCTATCATAACAAAATATCATAGGTTAGATGCCTTAAACAGTATCAACTTATTTTCTTATAATTCTGGACACTAGAAGTTCAAGATCAGGATTTTAGCTGATTTAGTTTATGTGGGCTTTCTTCTATTTTTTATTTTAAAGAGGATAAAACAGACTAAAACCAATCAAAACAAACCAGTGTAAGAGATACAGGACTTCAAAACATTACAAAACCAACAATAGTTACCATAATGCCTTTTGATGTCTTCAAAATAGCTGCAGATAATTTTAGACATAGTAAAAATCAAACAGAACAGAATAGAACAGAAACAATAAAAACAAAACAATGAATGCAATAAGGGACTTCAAAACAAGCCAACAGTAAATCCAAAATTGCTACTGTAATATATCTTGCTATCTTTGAAATAGCTGCTCCTGCCATCAAATTTAATGTAATCAAACAAAAGAGAATAAAACCCAACCCAGCAAAACAATGGAAATGATATGAGACTTCCAAAACAAGACCATAAGGAATCAACAATGGCTGCAGTCCTCAGAAGGAGACCCCCGCTAGATGACACACTGCTTAGCGATATCCTGTGAATCTATGATCAGACCACTGGTTGTAGACCTGCAATGTTAGTGAAACAACACTTGCATTTTACTTCCATACCTATCATCACAGCTTGTGTTTCTCCAGATAAGTTGGTCATCTATGGTATGTGTTTGTGGGGTGATGGTGGTGGTTGATACTTCATTTGCCAGCCTGCATGGCAGAAGGGGTTGGGGTCTGTCAGTTCCAGTCCAGCAGCAGCCCACACATGGTGTTGTTTCTTAGACTGGGCTTGCTTGCTGCTGTGGCCTAGTTCTCTCTACCCCTGGTCCACGAATGGTGCTGACTCATGGGGAGAGGCTAGAGTTTAGCTGTTCCAGTCCGGCAGTGGCCTGCACATGGCAGTTTCCCAGACTGGGCTTGCTTGCTGCTCTTGCCTACTTCTCTCTACTCCTGGTCTGCAAATGGTCGAGGGCTTTCTTTTTAGATTGTGTCTCAGTCACTGAGACAAAATACCTGACACTGACAACTTAAAAGAGGAGAGATTTTT
Organism: Dasyprocta punctata; assembly: GCA_004363535.1. Lineage (NCBI taxonomy): Eukaryota > Metazoa > Chordata > Mammalia > Rodentia > Dasyproctidae > Dasyprocta > Dasyprocta punctata. Next base: position 10,977 of record RJWM01011028.1, read on the forward strand.
TTGTGGCTCACAGTTCCAAAGGTTTCAGTCAAGGTTCATTAGGTTCACATGGGGCAAATGGAATGGTGGAAGGGTCTGACAGACAAAGTTGCTTATATCACAGTGACCAGGAAGCAGAGAAAACAAGAGGAGGAGTCATAAGGGAGCTGTATCCTTCCAGGTCATGCCACCTCTTGCAAATAGGCCTCACCTTCCAATAGCACGCTCAGTTACTGAACTCAACAGGAGATGAATCCACTGATGAGTGCAGTGCCCCCATGATCCAATCACCTTCCAAAGCCCCATCTCTGAGCACATCAGTTTTGGGGTGATAGTCTCATCCAAATGATAAGCACTTGTCTATGCCACTTTCTTGCTATGCGTTTGTTTGACAGCTGTTACTTGTGTGTGTAGGGAGAGGGCTAGAGAGAGTCCTCTCATGTTTCATAGCAACACTGATATTATTCAATCAGGGCTCCACCCTTGTAATGTTACTTAACTGCAGTTCCTTAAAGACCCCATTCCCAGAGACAGACACATTGGGAGTTACGACTTCAACATAAAAAGTTCAGCTGAGTATGGTGGTACACACCTGTAATCCCAGCACTTAGGAGTCTGGGTCAGGAGGTTTGTTGTGAGTTCAAGGCCAGCCTGAACCTCACAGCGAGACCCTGTCTCAAAAAACCCCCCAAAAGTAAAGAAAGAAAGAAAGGGAAAAATAAAAGTAGTTTAAGGACACAAATATTTACTTCATAATAACACATGATATAAAGGCTAGGTTTATGTCTCCTGTTTGGAGAAAGAGAGGTCATAGAAGTTATAATTTTTTTAAAGTGAGACATCAGAATCAATTCCTTAATTAATGTTTTTCATGATAGTTGTATTTACAAATTTTAAGGTCTTATGGGTTGTTTCTTGTAACTAAAGTAATATACTTGTACATAATGCTATTTAAAAATTACATCAAAGGAGCTAAAAGTCCAAAGTGATGAATCAGAAATAGGTTTGCAAATGCATATTTAATAAAATAGTATGTACTTTTCTGAATCATATTGGCACCTGAAAATTATAGTTAGACATTAAAAGTATTATGCCCCAAATGATATTAACTAAAATTTTTTTTTTTTTGCCAGGGAATTTTTGTCTTAGAAATGCTGATGGAAAAGTATGCTCTCCTTCCTGGAACTTTCAACATGCCTCATTTAAAAAAATTGATATACTCTTAATAGACTGAAAATATTATATTTGCTTTTATAGTTATATCTACCATGGTTGATTTAAAAAGATACACTTTTTTAGGTAACATCGCACTCATTGAAGTTTAAACTTGAATCCAGGTGGGGTTTTGTTTTTTGTATTAGGTTTTCTATTTGCCCCCAAGAAGATTCATTTATTGAAATGATAAGATACTAAGAATTGGTTATTACCTATACAAAAATAGAAGACATATCAGTTCTTGGGTTTTAACACCATCTTGCTCTTGCTTATCTCTTTAACAGGGTTTTATACATTAGAATAAACAAATCACATAAATAACATTTCCTCATTGTTATTAAAGTAAAAGTCAACCTGGATTTTCACACAACTCAACTTCAAATGGTTCATAATGTCTTCTAATTTCCCTTTTATTCTGACATGACTGCACTGTAGAACACTCATACTGATGAAGAAATGGATTCTTTTGTTTTTAATAACAAACAGAACATTCACAAGATGTTTAATGTATTCCTTGTTAAGGTCTAGAAAATTATAGGGAATATTTGTTTATTTCAAAATGACTTTCTCTTTAATTAGCATAGTTTAAGGATGACACAGTAAAGTGTGCCTCAAGGTATGCCAGTGAAGTATGACTGAATAATGATTGAAATGTAAGTATAAAAGAAACCCAAGAATTCTGTAAATAGGGAAGTACATAATTTTAAGAACCCAGCATGGGAATAATCTTTTCATGCCATTAAGATATAATATGGTATTATAATCATAGTATGGAACATTTGCTGATGTTTTAATTATAGCATTTTTCAAATTGAATACATGTATCAATTGAGTTCAGGATCACTAAAAATGTTAACTGAATCAATACATTAACTCAGAGATAACTATCATTAATATTTTAGTGTGTAGTCTTCCTGTCTTCAGTTATATAACCTTTTTTAGAGTGCTGTATTTTAATAGTATTTTATAACTATTTTCTTGGAGCATTACACATTAAATAAATATAATTCTATCAATGTACTAGAATTTATTTAAAAAATCCTTGACTGCTGGAAACTCATGCTGTTTGCAGTTTTCTATTTCAATATTACCTTAAACATCATTTGATATAAACCTGATTGTACACAAATTATTTTTTATGATAGATTCTTAAAAGTAAAAAATTTGGGTCAAAGGCTATTATTATGTTTTTACAACTCTCAATACTATTTTTCAGAAAGATGTACCATTTTAAATTTCTGCCAATGATTTGAAAGTCATCTTTCTCATACTTTTGCTAACACCGTGTTGTAATTTTCATTCTTATCAATTTGATAGACAAAATTATGAGACATTATCATTGAATACTGTTAGACAGCTCTGAGCTTAGAGGAGAAACTAGTACAATTGACCCTGCATACTTGTGTGTTCTGTATCTGTGGCTTCAACTAACAGTGGGTCAAAAGTTTAGAGAAAAATTGTATCTATGCCGAATGCTTAGACTTTATTTTCTTGTCATTATTGGTCTAATCAGTGCAATATAGCAACTACTTGTACTATATATCATGTACATTGTGTTAAGTATTGTAAGTAATACAGAAGTGATTTAAATTATATGGGAGGATTAGGTGCATATACTATGCCATTTTATATAAGGGATGGGAGGATATTGGTATCTGAAGGGGTCCTGGAGCCAATCCTCCACAGATCCTGAGGCATTATGTACATCTTCAGAAGGGAGACTTGTCAACCTGTCTTTGGTGATGAAAAGACTAATTTTAGATTGCTGCCATTTCTTTCTTTCTTTTTTTATTTTAAAGATAGTAAAATCCAACAGAATGAAACAGAACAAAGTCAATCAAAACAAAGCAGCAGAATTGGTACAGAACTTCAAAGAAAGATACTATGAATACAATAGCTACTATAGTATATCTTGTTATCTTCAGAATAGCTGACCATTCCAACAGGTACAGTAGAATTGAACCAAAAACAAAACAGAATAAAACCAGTAAAAGCAGAATATACAATAAAGCAAAATAATAATAATAATAATAATGATCAGAGTAAAGCAAAACAGTGAGAACCATATTGGGCCTCGAAGACAAGACAGAAGAGAACCCCCCATATTTGCTACATTGCCTACTGTCATCTTCCAAAGAGATGCTCAGGTTGCCAACCTGAGGCGGGGAGAGGGAGGGGTTGTCCTTGATTCTAAGCCCGCGCACCAGTGCCGCTCGGGCCCAGCGGGGTGGGTCCTAGAGGGGCCCATTCTTTTTCTCTTCCCGGAGTCTGTGCCGGTCTCACAGTACCCTGGAAGGCAGATTAGTTGTTTTGCGGTCGGAGCCACTTGGGCCCATTCTTCAGATTGCTACCATTTCAATGATACACTCAACAAATGCTTTATGAGTTCCTACACAGAAAAGGAAATTATTTTAGAATGTAAAATTTTACATTTGGCAAGATTCTAATTTTCTTCAGTTGGTGACACTTTAACATCATGGTCTATACAAGTATATGCTCATCTTTTATTACTTTTTCTTCTTTCTTTATAATCCTTACTCCTTTATCTTTCTTTTCCCATAAGCAGCAATTCTCTATATATAATATATTATATACATATTCCCTTGAAGAATATTCTTGTTATGAACACATTTGCTTCTAACTGCAGCAAAAAAGAAAATTCCATGGTATAGTACTGAGGTCCAAGGAATAAGGAAAATATTTAAACTCAATTCATCATTCTAGGATGATCAAATGAACATTTTTATGTTGTTATTTCTAGAATAAAGGTGATCGTGAAGCTATGTAATTACATATGTCTATAATGAATCTATAAGCTTTTGAAAGAGCAGCAAGAATTTATGGGGAAACTTAGACTAGTAGCATTGAAATTATACTATAAGGCTACTGTGAGAAAAACAGCATGGTACTGCCAAAACAAAGCAAAACAAAACAAAAAAACAAAAAAACAGACTTGAGGATCAATGGAACAGATTGGAAGATGCAGACACAACTCCAGACATACTTAGCCACCTTATCTTTGACAAAGGTGCCAAACATTCACTGGAGGAAAGATAGCCTCACAATTTGTACTTTTCAAACCATGTTCCTTTCACAACTTTGGCAAAAGAAGCCTGAAAGTTAATGTCACTCCCATTTTAAAGATGGGAAAGCAAACCTGCAGTGGAGACACTGGGATGTTCCCACGGAGGGGTGGTGACTAGAGGTAAGATCTCTTCCCTCATTAAATTGTGGCCCAGGTTCCTGGAAACTTTCCACTCTTACCTATAGGCCCAATAGAAGTTTTAGATCATTGGAATGTTCTTGGTAAATAACTCATTTCTTTGGAAAACTGGAGTGATATACTTAAGAGCATACCTTTTTTAAAGAACAAACATTGGAAATATACCTACTACAGATTTCAAATTTTATCCTGAGAAAATGAGTATGTAATTATGTACTTTATTTTTAAATGTTTTAAAAGCATTAATTTATTAAATATCATTAAATATTAAATTATTTTTAAAAATGTTTGAGATAGGAGCTTGCTGTATAGTCTGGGCTAGTCTTCAAATCATTATGTAGTTCAAGCTGGCCTTGAACTTGTGGCAACCTTCCTGCTTCAGCCTCTCCTTGAATGCTGGGATTACAGGTGTGCATAATTATAAATTTTAGTCAATTTTTTTTAAACTGTTGCTGTGCAAAGGGTATTATAAAAAATGAGAGACCAAAGCACCTGTCTGGCAAGTGCAAGATCATGAGTTCAATCCCAGTACCAAAAAAAAATAAAAATAAAAAAAGAGAGAAACTATACATGCACAAATGCACACATACTATTTATCGATCTATATGTACACACAAACATATACCATTTTGTTCAGTAACTTTCCTCAGAAAAAAAAACGCAGTCAAACCAGATGTATTCAGGGCAGTGTGGTATTACACAGATCAGTGCAACAGAGCTGAAATGAGAGGTCATGTTTGCATTGCTGGACATATAGCTCCTAAAATAAGAAGTATTGTTGTTGCTCAGCCACAATGGGTGGTGAATGAGTAGCAGCAACATTATGAGGCGGTTGAGAATTCTTTGTGCCCTAGGGAGAAGGTGAAAGTCAGTGAACCAGAGAACCGATATTTTGCTTTTGTTTTGTTTTCGACTGCCAACCAAATTGGTTTCATGATTTCTTGCACTTTTATGTAACCTTCCCTCTGGGGCATTTAATGCAGATTAAAGCAACATAGTCACAGTTCCAACTCTGGCAACATCCCCTTGGAAGAATGTCATATTATATTTATGAGCATTAGTAACAAATACCTAAACCATTTTCTAAATTTTTTTAACATTTCATCTTCACATGTCATCTTAGGAGGTTTAGCTAAAATTCTAGGCAAAGAATATTTCAAAGATAATGGTGGAAGGAGAGCTCAGAATTATCTTTATTCAACCTGTCATTCCTCACCAAAAATCTAGATCTAGGTCACAAGGTTGAACTCTGAGGAACAAAAGATGTTAAATGAGCACTCCTTAGTGCCGGTGAGCTTGCATTCTCCAGGAGGAGACAAGATATGCAGGAATGAGAGTGAGGTAAGCCTTATTTTCCCGGTCACACGGCTTTTGGATATCAGGATGCATGAGTAGGTCTCTCGTAGGATTTCCCCTAAGCTAAAGAATTTCCTAAATTCTAAGGATTTTCTTCTAGTTTACAAAGCCATTATTTACCTTTGGCTTACATTGGCACTTCTCAAACTTTGATGCCCTTCCAGATCACTTTGAGATCTTGTCATAAGCCAGATTCTCCTTCAGTAGTTCTGGGATGGGGATAGAGAATCTGAATTTCTAACAGCTTTTTCCACGAAGCTGATGCTGCTGGTCCACAGAACATAGGATGACTAGTAATGACCCAGCGTGAAGTTTTCCTCTGAGGTACTCTATTTCCCTCTTGCTTTTTTTTTTTTTTTCCCTCACCACGTCTTTGTGGGTAGGGCCCTAATCCCTAATGCTTTACAACATACAATTTACAACAATACAAATCCCTCTGCTTTACAACAACACAAACTTCAATCAGGATCTCTGAGTCCATTGGTCAGGGCTGAACCCCTAGAAATGTGTATCTGAAGGCTGGTTCTAACGCAGGCTGCAGGGGTAAGCGCATTTTCGATGCCTGTGCCTGCCTATGTCAGAGAATTTTTGTTTGTTCTTCTTGCAGAAAGAGCCATGGCAAAGGCTTCTTTCACACACCCACTTCTGGATCTTTGCGATGCCTGAGAGGACTCTATGAATTCTATTTGTATTTGTACCATTTATCTACCACCAGAGGCCATGAGTAAGACTTTATGGCTAAGGTACATCCTAAACACTGTGAGTTAACACTCCTGAGCAAAAAGAGCCACCATGGTCTTTGGGGGAATATTCAGGACAGCTAAAGAATATTCTGGAAAATTTAAATTCTAAGTTTGATCCTGGGTGAAGTTTGTAAAGCACAGCATGGTTAACAGCTCACTGTGCCAATCAGCAAATGTTCAACACTTGCAATTCTGTCATTCCATAAAAGAGTTACTGAAGACCTACAACAGGTCAGACATAACACAAACAGCTCTTTCCCTTATATCTTTCACAGCTTAAAGTGAAAACAAACAGCAAACAATGAACACGTGACTGAAAATGATATGTACTATATAGGAAATAAATAAGGTGATGAACTCCAGATGGAGCCAGTACTTTATAGGCTGGTCAGCGATGGTGTATTTGGGGCATTGCCATTAAGCTAAGGCTATGTGGTGTAGGAACTATTCAGCAGCAGAGTAGTGTTTAGGCAGGGTTGTCACATGCAAAATATTCCCTAGTGGCAAAGAATGTGATTTCAAAACTTCAGCAGATGCTACCAGAGAAACAAAAGAGACAAATTATATCCCCCTTTCTGGCAAATTATTTAGCAATTAGGACACCTTTTTCATGTGGCAAAGTCATGCTGCAATGAGGGCTCCTTTCTGTTACCTTTAGAAATGGTTCTCATTCTTTACTGTGTAATGCAAATACCAGTGGTATGGGTCTCACTGAATCAGCCTTATGGACCCTTATGCTGCTCCTTGGATATTGCTATGAAAAGTTGGCCCAGCAGCTACCTGCAGTCTTCACACCACTCTTGCCTCTTGGTGGTTATCAGGAAGCCATTCTGTGTTCATTACTACACCAATCCAGCCCAAGCTTCAGACTCCGTTTTTTTTGTACAATGTAATAACAACTGTCTCATAGAGGATTCAATAAGATGGTGTGTCGCATCCATGAGAGTTCTTGTCCAGAATAATATGACTGACACTTTGAGAGATACTGTTGTGAAGGCAGTGAGTGGGCCTAGAGTTTTGGTCTCTCATTTATAACTTTTGATTATAATGGGAGACTTGAAGCAAACATCTGGAAGATACCAATGGTGCCACAGGGCCTGGACTATTTGAGAAACAGTCAAGAGGAGACTTTCTAATCTAATTTGCATCCCTGCAGGGCAACTGACTTCTGCATTAGGAGAAAAGCAATCTTACTGAGCAAATGTGAGAGGTGAGTCTTGTCACCATGTCTATTTTAGGCTTTACAAAGGAACTGGATTCTTCCAGATCCCATGCGGCTAGGTTCGCATGGGGACAGGCAGGAGTTTGCCAGTTCTGCTGAAAGGTTTGTTATGCAGTCCCTGCTTTTAGCACTTTCTCTGTTCCTGGGGTTATGGCTTCTCAAAAGCACTCCAAGTGATCAGAGCAAGCAAATATTACCATGGGTTATGGGTCATTTATGATTTGTGGCTTCCCCATACGGAGACTTCTTCAGGAAGCCACCTTCCTTTGGTACTTTTCCTCTATGCGCATTGGAAAATAGACACTCCAGGGACTGAGCTTCACATACATTTGAATAATTTGTACTGAGCTTCTGTAACAAATATTTTACCTGCCAGATGTAGCAGAAGGTTCACACAGATATCTGAATAACACAGATATCTACCCTTGAAAAAGAAAAAAAAATCAATAGATATCTACTAGCTATAGAACAGGAAAGACTGTGATAACTACAACAATACAGTCATGTTTTGTTATGAATGGTGCTGTGTTGGTTTCATATTGTGGCCACAATTTTAGTGACTCAAAACAACAGAAATTTGTTTTCTCAGAGGATTACAGAATTCCAAAATAAGCCTTATAAGCCAAACACCAAACTGCCAGAAGGGCTGTGTTCCCTTTGTGGGCTCTAGGGAGAATCTATTCCTTGACTTCCAGGTCCTAATGGCTACTGGCATTCCTTGACTTGGGGCTTTGAGGCTATAAACTACCTCTGTGGTCACACTTTCTCCTCCTCTCCATGTAAAATTACCTCTTTACTGTTTTTTGTTGTTTGTTTGTTTGTTTTTTACAAAGACCATCCCTGCGATTGAGCTTCTGGCCTACCTAGAAAAGCTAGCCTGTTATGGCTTATCTCTAGATGTCCCTTCAAAGCCTCATGTGGTCAGACATGGGACTTTTCAGAGGTGGCTGGATCTAGAGTTTGTGATTACTAAATTAGTCCACTAATTGGTTTAGCAAAATTCTGGATAGGATTAAGGGTGCCCCACCCTGGGTGTGAATGCTACCTGCCCTAAGACAAGTAACCTGGATATCCCAGAATGCGGTTCATTGCTTGCTGCAGGCTCCCTTGCTGCCTTCTGCCTGTCATGAGCTGTTTCTCCTCTGTAATGCTCTTCTGCCATGCCACCCTGCCTTGGAGCCATTCAACTATGAACTGAAACCTCTACAAACTATAAGCCAAATAAACCTTTCTTCCTTTAACTCTGGGCTTCCAGTATTTTTCACCCCAACAATGAGAAAAGTAGCTAAAACATAGGCTAATATCCCATTTTAAAATCATGAAAACAATCACATCTATATGGTCTTTTTTTTTTTTTTTCTACAAAACGTAACATTCACAGGTTCCAAGAATTAGCTCATGGTGAATACCCTTTGGATAGGGACATTATTTAGCCCACTACAAGTGTGAACCCCATCTTGCCACCCTTTAGACAATAGAGTTTTCAGATGTCATCTCTAATATGGTAGCTAGTGGCCTAGTGGGTCCCAGGTATATGGTAAGTACTTGAAGTCTGTCTAAATTGAGATGTGCTATAAATGAGATTTTGAAAACTTACTAAATATTAGAAGTGAAGTATCTCGATAATTTTTGTGTTGATTACATGTTCAAATGTTAACATTTTGAATAGGTTAGGTTAAATAAAATATTAGTGATTAAAAATTAGTATTCCTTCTAAAATGCTGCCACTAGAAAAATTAAAATTACATTTGGGGTTTGCTTTTGTGGCTTGTATTATATTTTTCTACTGAACAGGATAGAGGCCATTTACAACAGTCCTTCAGAAACTTCGGCACATTAAAATCACGTGGGGAGTTTTAAAAAAAATCTCAACACGCAGATTGCACCCCAGACCTAATTGGAAATCTCTCAGGAGAGGCCTAGGCATTAGCATGTTTTAAACTCCCCGAATAATTGTAATATACAGCTAAGGTTGAGAATTCATAGAGAGCTCAGAGAGGGTTAACGATAGAAATAGTGTTACTGATCTAGGGACAATTACTATAGGTATGTCCCTTCTCTTTATAAAGCAACAGAAGGTATAGCCTTCTGGATATCTTCTGCTTTAGGTTTTCTTCCATGGGATGTACGCTTTGTGCTACTCACAAAATGTGGCTGAATCTATGAGTGGGGAAGCTGAATAGCTGTTCTCATGAACCAAGAGACACCTGGGACTTCAGCATCCTGAGGACCAGGCTTTCAGTGATTCTGGTGATTTATCAACCCTTTCCTGGCAGTTTCTTCCATAGAACCCAAAAGGTATCATGATTAAAGGATAGAAAGCTCTTCAGTGTTTGGTTTGTGGAGCTGGATAAATCCAAGTACTTCTAAGAGGCTCGCTGTGGGGGTGTCTTTTACAGGTATCCATGAATAACATCTACTGCCATGAGAGGTTTCTATTATTACTAGTATCTCATCAGGCTCATTACATTAGGAAAGCAAGTCATGTGGCCAAGGACAGTAGCACTGAAGGAGGGGGTGGCAAGTCTGCCTCCTCAAGTGGGAGGTGCTACATGTCATGGGTAGAGACTTACTAAAAAGAGTGGTACATTTATGGTGAGGTTATGCTGAATTGCAAGCAATAATTCAGTCACCTTACAGATGAAGTTGCTAGACATGACTTTTTCCAGATAGTTCATTTGGGCAGTCACGTGGAAAGTATGGGGAATAATGGGTTGAGATGAAATTGAATTGATCCAGAAGATCGTATATGATGTTTTCACATACAGTACCTTAATTTAACTTACAGAGACAATTTTTTTATATTAAAACAACTCTCATTTTTATTTGTAATATAAATATATCTAGCTTTAAAAAATATCCTAGTTTCCTGGGAAGCCCTGGCCATTAAGAAATGAAGGAAATTTATTGACCATACTACCAGGAAAACTTCCTAAAGGGTAATGTGCTCTTTTGCTATTTGTTCCTGCCTTCTTCCTGCCTCAAATGTAGGTAGATGGCTGGACCCCAGACATCATTTTGTGGCTATGATGCACCTATGTCAAGGATGGCTAGGTAGAGAGACATCATGCTTGACTACCTATACTTAGAATGGTGGTAATGGGAAAGAAAACATGTTTTCTTTTAGGGATGCTCCTGACACCACATAGGACCTTAGCAACACAAAGCAGTATTATTCATGCACTAATCATCGAAGCAAATGGTCAAAATTAGAATCACTAAAACTTTATCAAGGTGTTCTAACTCAATAGTGTGGAACTGCTAATGCATATAAATTTGTGGAGAAAATTTTTTTGGTCTTTCTCTTCCTTGTCCGATCAACACAAGTCCAGTTTCTCCTCTCAGCCATCTGTTTGCCTTCTAACGTCTCTTTAGGTGTTAAGTGATCTGGAGGGAGTCAGAGAAGGACGCTGGCTATTTCATTTTAGAATAGAATTCCTTGTTAGCCTGTGATAAAGAATAGATAGAAGAGGTGGTTCTCATCTGGAGACTAGAGAAAGCCCAGATATCAGTGGTTGTATTTCTGGAGGGTACCTGCATAAAGTGCTTTATGGACTTCATCAGATTAGCTGCCTAAGGGCCAGTATGATTAGATGATCTGAGGACAAGAAAACACAGTCCACAGGATGCATACTTTTCCTACTTGCATGTTCTCCTCCTATTGCCAAAAGTGGTGTTAGGGACTGTGTTGAGGAGAAACTTCTATGTGCCTCAGAGAAAAGGAGGTATCAAAGAAAAACAGCCTGAGTCATGAACAGGCCAGAAAGTCTACATGCAAGACCATTGTAATGAGGGAGGCCAAGTCTGAACAATTCCTCTGAACCAAAAAGATGGAGTTTTTAAGCACTTAAGAGCTAGCAGAAAAGGACTGGAGGATGCTGGAAAGAGGGCCTGGTCAAGGGAATGAGGTCATCAGTGAGTGCTAAAGGGAACTTGTTGAAGTTAGGCCCCTGACCTCTGCAAGACTGGGAGATAGGGTGTAATCTTTCTAGATAATTACATTCCAGAGGGAAGCCTCCCCTGTTCCTGTCCCTGAGAAAGACATTCTTGAGTTGTAAAACTCACAAGAGGTGGGGAGAACAGTCAGGCCTTAACATGTTGGTCAGAGAAAGAATTTTTTCTCCCCAAATACTAAGGAGAAAACTTTAATTGGCCAAAATAATAAGTAATAACTCCTGTCAAAGAAAATTAGTTTCTTTCAAAACTGTTTTTCCGTTTCCCTTATTGGCGAATGTTTGTCTTCAATAAAGAGCAGAAATAAAGCCTAGGCCAAAAGATGTTCTGCCAGGTAGAGTGTTACACAGTCATCCAGACTCTCGCTTTTCCAAGGGCAGAAGGAATCTTCCCAGAAACTTCTCTCTTCGACACACCGGACATCTGGGTCAGGGACATCAGGGAACCTACCAGCTAAGACAGAAGTTCAAACACTGGTACATCAAAATACAGAAGATGCTGATTTATACAATAAAAAGCACTATTTTTCCCTCAAAAGGAGGTGTTTAGACATTTTTTAAATCATAAATTTCACAGTGGTAAAATGGATAGCTACTCGTCAAGTTTCTTTGGAAGTGTCCTGCTCACCAAGTGGATTGCCTGGTCCATTTCCGTGGGCGATGCTTTCATTTAGTGCTTGTGCTTGCTTTTGAGACAGAAATCGCCTGCCTGGCATGAGTTTCCTCCAAGACACAAGGAAACGAGCTTCATTGTCAGTGAAGACTAGAGAAAGAATTTATAATTGAAAGTCTGCTGAGTTAAACATTCTGAGAAAAGGGAAGTTTGGGGCCCATGATTATGTTGAAGGCTCTGTCAAGTTTACTCCAGGTGAGTGGAATGTTAAGGCCATCTGGGTCAGAGGACAGCGGTGCCAGCTTTCCTTGCTTCCAAGAAACCCAGGTCTCAGTTCCTAACTGGCCATCTTCGACTAGGTGGTGGCCTTATCAGGGCCACACACTGACTACCTGGTGGGGGGGCCTGTGATTTAGATCCTATGCCTATTAGATGAAGATGATTCCCTCTATACCCTGATTAACTGAAGTGTGTGTGTGTGTGTGTGTGTGTGTGTGTGTGTGAGATTTCTAACCATATCATTCAAGCGCCAAGTGCACACACTTCTTTAGGCAAAAAGCGTGTTTTCTGCTGAGAGCTGATGCCAGGCCACTTCCCCGGAGGGTAGCCCAGAGTTAGATCCTAGAGCCTCAGAATTCCTCCTTCCACACATTACCATCATAAAAAAGCCAACCCAGTGAGCTCCAGGCAACCTGGGGCACACAGGAAAACGGAAATTTCCCTGGCTGGCATTTCAGCTTGCTGAAGGGAGGCTTGGTTTGCTCTGAGGGCAGGTGACTGTGCTGACCTTAAAATCTAGCCCTCAGAAAGGAGCAGATGAGGCATTTTATTTTCTTCTAAAGGCTCTGATGTATTTTTAATAAAAAATTTAAAAGACCCAGGATTTTCCCCCTGAAGCTTCCTTACAGTGTAGTGGAGTTTTAGGAGAGACAAGGCCTGCTGGCGGGTGTAGGTGGTCCCTACAGAGGAGTGCCCCGAGCCTCTTCTCTCCTTTTCACAGCATGAAGATTTTCTTTCGGTCCCCTCCTTTGGTTTTTGTATTTACTTCTTTCCCTTTTTCCAAAGGGCACAAATCTGGGTATTTCTTCAGTCTTGTGACGTCATCTTCTTTTGATCCCTAATCCCTGCAAATAAGAAGCATCTATCCTTTGGGTAGGCAGCTGTTTCCTCTGCCTGGTGACACCCAGGCTAGTGATAAGCCCACCCCAAGGGCTGGGGTGGGGTAGGGTGGCAGAGGAGCGAAAGCCTTGGGTCACACGGTGGCGCGCGTGAGCCTCCCAAAGCTGGGGCCGCCACAGCTCCGCACCTGCTCTTTATTAAGACCCCACCCACGCCGGGCGCCGAAAGAGCCGCTCCCCCTGCTCTCGCGGGCGGGACAGCGGCGATTGCGTCGAGACCCCGGTGGCAGTTGAGCTGCAGCGGCGTCTGTCACGCGCGGGAGGCGCTGCGCGCGTCCCTCGATTCAGGCTCCTCTTCCTGTCGGTCCCCACCATCCACCACTCCGTGGTTTAGATTGGCAAATCCGAGGCTTCCCGAAGCAGCCTAGAAGCGGCGGCAGGCGCAACGAAGGCGGCTGGAGGAGCGCAGCCCGACGGCCGCGCCAAGCCCCTGGGGCAGCCGCGGTGCGCGTTGGAACAGCCGGGGAGGCGCCGCAGAGCCCGCGCACCAGGCGCGGTTCAAGAGGGGAGGAGCCAGCGGCTGCAGCTGGGAAGGGGAGGAAAGTGCGTGCGCCTGTGTGACAGTGTGTGTGTGTGGGGGGGCACAGTCTCGGATTAAGGCACAGGAGAAGGCAGGGGATTTGAGGGTGCAGGCCCCCAGGCCTCTCCACGCGGGATCCCCAAGGTTTTGCAGCGTTGGCTACCGCTCCCTGGCGTCCAGCATCATGGACTTGCGAGGAGTTGGAACCGGCCGAGGCCGCAATCCGCGGTCATCTGCCCGGCCCTGGGGATTCGCGGGTGCGCGCGCGGGGATGGCGAGGTAGGATGGCTGCCCTGCGCGACCCCCGCCGCCCCAACGCAGCGGCCCCCGGGCGGTGCCCGTGACTCTCCTGAGCGCACAGGCTGTGGGCGGAGGCGGCCCCGCCGCGCCCTCGCCGTGGCGAGTTGCTTTGCCTCTTCCACCCACTCGCACCTGCCACCGCGCGGATACCATGTCTAAGGCGGCTGGAGGCGCAGCGGCGGCGGCTGAAAGTTGTCCCTCAACCCCGGTCGGCCCCTCTGCCGCCGCCGCCGCCGCCGTGGAGGATCTGTCCAAAGTGTCGGACGAGGAGCTGCTGCAGTGGAGCAAAGAGGAGCTGATCCGCAGCCTGCGGCGCGCCGAGGCCGAGAAGGTGAGCGCGATGCTGGACCACAGCAACCTCATCCGCGAGGTGAACCGCCGGCTGCAGCTGCACCTCGGCGAGATCCGTGGGCTCAAGGTGAGCGCGGCCCAGGCCGGGGCGCTTGGCGGGGTGTGGGGGGTGGCAGACTTACCCTCCCTCCGTCAACAGGTGATCCTCTTCGGTCTCCTAGTCAGCACCCGGGAGCCCCATCCTCAGCCCTTGGCAAAGTTTTACAAACTTTGGAGGCTTTGGCTTCCTCCTTTTCCCATATGCGGCGCGATGGCTTCCAGCGCTCAGGGTTCTCCAAGGCGAGAGGAATGGTTACCAACGATGGGGAGAGTCCAGGAAGGAGATGGTTGACCCTCAAAACCTTCGATTTCCTGGAGAACCTGAATGCCGACGCTTTGAGGAGCCGGGTGACGGGCAACCAGGAGAGGAGGCGAGCAAGGGAGCTGATGGGGAGCCTCGCCTTTGGGGGTCAGGGATAAGGCTGCTCTAGCGTCACCAGCTTTCTGGTGAGTAGAGGGCATAGAAAGGGCGTCACAGGCGAGGCAAGGGGCTGGCGGGGCGCCCAGGGAGAAACAGCAGGTGCCACCCTTGGAGCCGGTGTGTGTCACCTGGTGCAGAGGACCTTCAAAGATTCTGCTAGCTCCTGTGCTTTCGTTTGCCTTCCTTTGGCTGGGGTCGCTTGGGATTGTATACAACCCACCTCAGTTCAGCCCCAGCCTGATTTTAATTTTATCCATCATGGGAGTTGGAGTCCGGTGGGAAAGCTAAGGGACTCTGGAAGACTCAGCGTTTTGACAGGGTGTCCGAAAGTGTCGTCAGCGATGCTTTCTTTTTAGACTAAGCGTGCCTGTGTTGTTAGAAGGGGAGACCCCTAACCCCACTAACTTTCTTTTCTCCTGCGAGAGCTCTAAGTGCCGGCAGTGTGTCTGCCAGGCTGCAGCAGACCGGGTGGCCGGGAACCGCCCTGCTGGCCGGCATACACTGCAAACTTCCTCTCCACATGCTTGCCTGGTGCTTCCCGGTATTCCTTCCTCTCATTGTTCTGCTTTTGTTTATAGGAAGCCAGACACAAACGAAATACCTGCGGGGACCTTAGGGAGCAAATTCCCGCAGGCACAAACTGTTCTTGTCCCTTTCCATTCCCACCCCACTTCTTCAGCAGTAGACTCTGTTCCTTAATTGCCTCGGGGCTCTCCTTCTGGGATTCTGGGACAAAGAAGAATGGCAGGTGCGAGATGCCCCGACTCACCTGTGTGCTGCATGCAGTCTGAATGGAAATGGCTCTCCCCTGGGTTCCAAACTCTCTGTCATATGTTCCCTAGAGTCAGTGCAATTAGGAAGCGCCCACAGACAGAAAATCTCAAGCCTTGATCTCTTCTTTATTTTAATTCATTATTAATGAGGTATTTATTAAATACCAGACTGGGGAATAGAGGCAGGCTGGAATAGGGGGAAGGTGGTCTTAGATGTGGGTTCGAGTCTAGAAACCTAACCTGCCAGGAAGGTGAGCTTGGGTAATTCGTCAGGTCCTTATTTTATTTATCAGTATAATGCAAATGATAATTCCTAGCATGTTGTGAAGATAAATTAACAATGTAGGGGGAGGTTTAGTACTAAACTTGAGTACAAAATATAATGGCTATTGTCATCAGGCAAGGACAAATAACTGTATAGACTGCATTTCTTAGGTAAAATTGCACCATAGTATTAGGTTTTTAGTCACTAGTTTAATCCTTTTAAATGATTTGGACAATAATGTCACTTGAAAGAGTTTTAAATTTCCTAAAGATTTTAATAATATGAAGAATCAACACAATAAATCAAATTCTTGAGCATTCTTTCATGCTGCTGTGGCTGTGTGTGAAGATCTGTGTGAGTGGGAGAAGCAGTGCGATGAGTGGGGGGGCAGCTGGTTTTCAGTTCAGTGGCATCATATTTAACAAAGTCTCTGTGGTCTAGATTCATGAGCTGGCATTAAAAGACTTCCTAGTCTACCCCCTTATCAAGTTCAGAAGTGATGACAGCTGGTTAGTTTCTATTGCAGATTCTACTCCTTTTTGCATTATCCCTGGGTAACTTCAATTCCCCTTTTCTGTGAGCTGAGTTTGAAATTGCATCCAAATATTTTTAAGGCTAGTAGGCGGAACTGTAGCTGTACAATTTAGTTAGCTTGGGCAAACTGTTAACCTCTTTAAGCTTCAGTTTTCTCATTAGCTCAGTGGGGATTTTAATTCCAATTCCACTCATAAGGTTTTATGAGTGTTAAATGATACACAGATGCAGAAGCCCCAGCAAGGTTAGATAGATCTCTCAAGGTCACACAGAAATAAAATGTTCAAACGAAGTTTTCTTGTCTTTTAGCTAGTTGATATTCTTTGTTTAGGATGCGCAGACCCAAAGGGATGAAGAAAGGGCATTTTGATTAGGGTGCTAATGTCATAGGGCATTGGGTTCTTTGGACTGTTACTGTGACCCAGGATGCTGGTGGGGGCTGATTTCAGGCAACAAAATCTCTGGAGATTTACTATCTGCATTGTATTAATTTTCCTAGTTGCTCCTAACCTCTCTCACTCATTCTGTAATGAAGAAAAAGAATGAATTAAAATAGTTTTTCTTTACTAATATAGTTCTTGATGCTCTGCAGTCAGAAGATTGAAATTTTGAGTAGTATTCTACATAGTGGGCAAAAGGCCACGTTAGACACTTAGATAACATCTGGTGGCCTGTGTTAAAAGAGCACTTAGTGGTTTGAGAAGAAAGTTCAGGTCTTAATGTGACAAACATGAAGAAGCTGGCTCACAAAGTTGCTTATTCATCAAAGGGTGAAGGAAATAGCTTTAAATTGGAAAGTAAATAATATTCCTAAGAAAATTATGAATAGGAAGAAGGTGCTGTGATAAAGTTGAATAGGCCCATTCTGGGCACCTACTTGTCTGGAGTCCTGCGAGGCCTCTGTTTACTTCTTCAATTCCATGGAACCCATTACACCACCTTATATTTCTGGAGAAATAAGGACTAACATTTGAGAGTCAAAAGAAAGTATTTCAGATGGAAATTCATTCCAATGAAGAAAGAACATGATTTTTTTTTTTGTAATTCCAGGATTAAATTGAATGTTGAATACATTTTGAAGCTTAGAAAGATTAATTTTGCTTAGTGTTATTTTCTTTGAATAGTCATAGCTTCTGATTGCCTCTAAGGCATCAATATCAAGGGATAATTTATCCTCTTATTACTGTGGATTCCAACATAGCAGGGGCTTCCTGAAAATAGTAGTAGAAATTCTTTCTCAGGAGCTGCAGCTGAAACCTGTTTTGGCAAGAAGCCTAGGGCTTTAAAGGATTGATCAGTCCATAAACACATATTAAGTGTCTACTGTGTACAAGGTACTCTGTTAGGTATGTTGCACACGCGCAGAAAGACGTTACACATCTGTCTTCTACAAGCTAAGATACTTACATGAGAAAAAATTGATGCCTAATGAATGCTGAAATATGTTATAGGGATTAAGCAGTGAGTTGGACAGTTACCTCATTAATCTATGAGGTCTGATCTTATGCATATTTGTGGCAGTGTTCTGGTGCCTAGAGAGATTACTCAGGGGAAATCTCTCATTTTGTGGTAAATTCATATGGGTGAGAAGGGGATATTTTCTACCTGGAATGCACAGACATAATTAGGGCTCCTAATTTGTCCACAGAGCGGGAGTCAAAGGTAGGAAGGTAGGAGAATGCTTTTCAGGTGTGGCCAAAGGTTTTATTCATTTTCCCTACCAAAGGGGAGCTGCTGGAGGTTGGTAAGCAGGAGGGCATACCATGCGGGGACCCTTTTTGAAGATCAGTCTGGCTGAGGGGTGCTTGGATTAGAGCAGGCAAAAGAAGACAAGATGGACAGACTAAGGCAGAGAAGCCAAGTGGGAGGCTGTTTGCAAAGGTCAGGCCTAAGGTCATAAAATAGCCATGAAAAGCAAAGGGAAGAAATGGGCATTCGAAACAGAGAGAGAGAGAGAGAGTTGTTGGTAATGCCAAGAGTTGGATCTGGAGTTGAATAGAAACTAATTTTGCGGGTTTTGAAATTCCTTTCTATCTTGAGCTTTGTGATTGTCAGGGAATGAAGGATATCATTGGTAGACACTGTAAAGTTTATTTTCTAGTCAGTATCAAGGGGCATGTTGGAATCAATTCAAGTTTAACAAAAGGAAGTCCATTTTCTGAGTATCTATAGTTCTAGCTTGGAAGATAGAGTTGTTTAAAATCAGAAGTTATTAGGCTTTGTAAAGCAGGATAAGTCTTTTGTAGCAGCCCCACAGCTGACCCTATTTCATTTCTAGCCATAGTGCTTCTTTTACTATATATGTGAATGGAGAAAAAGTGGAAATGTCACAACACATTTTAAAAATTCTCTAGTTTCAGGTGTATACAGTAGGACTACTAGATTCTAGCTACATAGGAAAATACAATAGGGGAGGTTTCCATTCTCTTTAGCTTCGGTGAGGATGGAGACTTGAACTAACAGGCAAATATATTCACATCTATTACACTGTAATAGGTACAACAGAGGAAAAGTGGAAGGATCCACTTCCACTTTAACAGAACAGAGGTGGTTATTCTTTAGAATGGCTTCTATGGAGGAGTAACATAAAATTAGCACTGGTGGTTGTATACAAGGCCGGGGAAGGCACTGCGAGCGAGGCCAGGGTTTTCCCCTGGACCTGAAACAAGGCTGGGCTTGGTGGTCCTCAGTATTCGATGCTCAACCTCTCCTCTGCTACCACTCATCTAAGCCCCCCAACATCTCCTACCTGGACCAGTCCAGCAGTGTCCTTACTGGTCATCTAGCCTCCACCTTATCCTGTCTTACTTCTTTTTCTCCTCCTCATCCTAGTCAGTCACTTTTCCACCCAGAACTCTGGCAGTTCTTTATAAAATGAATCATATCTTGTTACTGTTAATCTCAGGTCTTCAGCAAACCAAAGTCCCTTCCGTGACTGACCAAGCCCTGACCACACTACTTAGGCCCTGATGCCTCTCATACCTCCTTTCCCATCTCATTTCATCCCATTTTTCAGGGTTTGTGTACTTGCCCTACCTCTTCTCTGGATTGTCTTCACTTATATGTTTGCTCCTTCATTTTAGCCAGGTCTTTACTCAATTCTTTCCCTTCCTTGCTGTGGTGCCTTCTCTTGAAAAAAGTATTTTTAACTTTCTTTAGTTTTTTCCCCAGCACTTATCATTACATGACAATATATTCTTTCTTTCTTTCTTTCTGCCTTTCTTTCTTTCTTTCTTTTTTTTTTTTTTTTTTTTTTTTTTTTTTTTTTTTTTTTTTTTTTTTTTTTTTTTTTTTTTTTTTTTTTTTTTTTTTTTGATGGCATGTGAAGTTTCTGCTGTGGTCTCTGGTGTAGCACTTGAACTCGTCCCTTGTACATGATAGTTGCTTACTAAATGTTTATTAGTGAACAGACTGAGTCAGATCACTTGGGGCCTTGTGAGAAGTGAAGGAGTCTGCACTTTATCCTAAGACAATGTGACACTATTAAAGGGTTTTTAATGTGGGAGTACCAAGGTGCAATAAATTTTAAAGGTCACTTTTCAAAGACTGGTTTGGAAATAGAAGGTGAGAGAGAAGGCACCCAGCAAGTTCTTGTAAGGGGCAGTGAGGTGGGTAGACCTGGTGTTTGCTAAGAGGTGCTCTTTGGGGAAGGGTGTTTAATACCAAGAGCTCAACCTAGCTTATGTTAAGTGTGGGATACCTGAGAGGTGTCTGTGTGGGTACCGCACATAGGGGTTGGATGTGGCCATTGAAATGCCACTAGAGGGCAATTGTGTGTTTCCCTAGCTGGGGTTTTGGGGCTCATCCCATGTCATAGGATGAACAACTAAGCAGTGCTTTGTTGGAGCTATTGAAAGGTCTTTAGACACAGAGCTTTTGGATATTTCGTAGGTCAAAAGCAGCTGTGGTTTTTTTGAGAGTGTATGGCAGGCTGTTTATTTTCTATGAACTAATTTTTATTAATTAACTGGCTGCTCCCTAAATACTGACTGGATGATCCTGGACAAGTGAAGCTTTGTGGGATTCAGTTTCCCTTTCCATATAATGACAGGAATTTTTGTCTTCTAAATGTTTCAGCGAAAATTAGATGAAATAATAAAGTATTACGTAGAGAACAAAACTGATACCTATTATTTCAACATTCATGGGTTTATGGGTAGTTATAACTTCAGCTTCCTCTCACCTCTTCACGTCTTCTCCTAACGTCCCAGAGAACTCACCTGTTCCAGGCTCTC
Organism: Dasyprocta punctata; assembly: GCA_004363535.1. Lineage (NCBI taxonomy): Eukaryota > Metazoa > Chordata > Mammalia > Rodentia > Dasyproctidae > Dasyprocta > Dasyprocta punctata. The sequence continues at coordinate 31,897 of RJWM01011028.1, forward strand.
CTGACCCTAGGTGTCTGAGCATGTAGTCACCTGTGCGTTCCTTCCTTGAATGGTTGTCTCTCTCTTTTCAGGATATCAACCAGAAGCTCCAGGAGGACAACCAGGAACTGAGGGATCTCTGCTGTTTCTTGGATGATGACCGGCAGAAAGGAAAGAGGGTGTCCCGGGAGTGGCAGAGACTGGGCCGCTACACAGCTGGGGTGATGCACAAAGAAGTGGCCTTATACCTGCAGAAGCTAAAGGAGTTGGAGGTGAAGCAGGAGGAAGTGGTGAAGGAGAACATGGAACTCAAGGAACTCTGCGTGCTGCTGGATGAGGAGAAGGGCGCGGGCTGCGCGGGCAGCCGCTGTTCCATCGACAGCCAGGCCAGCCTGTGCCAGCTCGCAGCCTCCACTGCACCCTACGTGCGGGATGTGGGAGATGGCAGCAGCACCTCCAGCACTGGCAGCACTGACAGTCCTGACCACCATAAGCACCACGCAGGCGGAGGCAGCCCGGAGCATCTGCAGAAGACCCGAGGCGAGGGCAGCCCAGAGCACTCCAAGCACAGGAGTGCCAGCCCCGAACACTTGCAGAAACCCAGGGCCTCTGGGACCGCAGATCTCCCAAAAGCTCTCAAAGGACCCAGTCCTGAGCACCACAAACCCTTGCGTAAGGGCAGTCCAGAACAGCAAAGGCATCCACATCCAGGAAGTAGCCCGGAAACACTGCCCAAGCACGTGCTGAGTGGGAGCCCCGAACATTTCCAGAAGCACAGGCCTGGCGGCAGCCCAGAACATGCCAGGCACAGCGGAGGGAGTCCGGAGCATCTTCAGAAACATGCTCTTGGCGGGAGTGTGGAACACTTACCCAGAGCCAGGGGCACTAGCCCTGAGCATCTCAAACAGCATTATGGGGGGAGCCCCGATCACAAACACGTAGGAGGCGGAGGCAGTGGCGGAGGCAGCAGGGAGGGCACCCTCAGACGGCAGGCACAAGAGGACGCATCACCCCATCATCGCAATGTCTACAGTGGCATGAATGGTGGGTCAGTACGCGCTGCGGAATGGCTTTTCCTGAGCAGTTGAGCAGGAAAACCGTGTTAGAAAGTGCAGGTGCTAGCTGAGGGGCGGGTTGGGAGGAGGGGCAGACATTGTCCCTGAAATCATGAAGCGTGTTTCTTCTCCTTGATTTGTTTTGATTGTATACAGTTATTAGGCAAGTATGACAGAGGAAGTTTGAGGGTAAAGGGTTAGTAGAGGAAGAGAAACAATAATTCCTTGGGTCTCTGACTCGAATTCTATGAGTACTGGAGATAATACAATTTTTTCATTTCGAAGTTAAGTATTTTCCTAGTTTATGCCATTTCTTACTAGGGTTCACTTGTGGAATGGGATGCAAATGGTTTTTGAATCCAGTTAATAGCTTGTTAAAAAAGGAATAAATGCTTAATGTGAAAACAATATTAAAAAAGAAATGTGGTGTCCCTTAATAGGATTGGGGACAGGCTTGCTTTAATGCTTACACGTGTCCTTTTACTTTGAGGACTTTCTTCCATTGCATTGGTGGTGGTAGCATGAATTTGTGACTTTTATTTGCATCCAAGATGCTTCAAATAATTCCCTTTCCTACTCATTCAAAGCCCATCTACTGTCTCAAAGTCCCTTGAACATATTCTAAAGAGTATACCCTTTTACAGCAGAGGAGACATCTTTCTGGGTCATTTAAACACACCTGTTTAAAATAAACAGGTGTGCTTGGACCCCCCTTTGCTTTTGAAGCATGACACCTGCTACTAAACCTGAGCTTTTAAACCTTTTAAATGAGGTTTAATTTTCTGCATCTTGGTTCTGAAATCACTTTGAATTCAAAAGAGAAATCATTTGTTAAAAAAAACCAAAGCGAAATCAAAACAGATCAATAAAACAAACAAACAAAACAAAACAAAACAAAAAAACTTGCACAATTCTTTTATGTTACTTATGGCTGAGTGGAAACTCAAATCATTGGTTTTATAAACTGGGGCTTTTCTTTCAAAATATCTGTGGTTTTACGCTGTATATGAAAGCTGCTCAACAGTCTGGGTGTGGCCAACTATGGACAGTGGTGAAGGCTACCAATTTTAGCAGTGACTCAAAGGGATACATTTTCAATATTGTGCTTTAAGATTTCGTTGTTGGATTCCATTTCATCCTAATCCTATCTCATAGTGCTGAAAATTGACTCTGGAAGCTTGGCTTCTAATGCATCTAGTGTTCTTTTAAGTGCAAATGGAACTGGAAGAGGTGGGAAAGATGGAGAGCTGCTGTTTCCTTGGTTGCCTGAGTTGGAAGGTAGCAGGGAACAGCCGGTTTATCTATTTCGTCTAGGCCTCCTGGCTGATGTCTTTGTCGGGTTGCTTGTATCTGTACCCACTGCTCCCAAGACTGGCAGTAGGAGTGCCCTGATTGCTGTGGGCGGCCTTGCCTGCACAGGCCTCCACAAGAGGGGAAGGCTGCTTAAAAAGATAGTTTGGTTGTGTTACTGTCATGTGATGGGTCATTGACCATGGTGCTTGTCTTCAGGGGTGCTAGTGGGTTAATGGAAAAGTAAAGCTAATGACTTATCCATTTTTTCATTATTTTTTAATGAGCTTGAGAAGTAACAATGTGTACTAGCTTAAGGAAACTTCATTTCTTAAACTAAAAATCCTTAGGGGCAGGTAGTTCACTTACAATAAATCTTCATTTTATAAAATGACTCTTTAAAGGCCTCTTTTTATTTTAAAAATTTATATTACTGTTATTAACAAATTATAATTTGTAAATATTGGTTATAATGTGATATTTTGAGCTATGTATACAGTGTGGCATGATTAAAATATATCCATCATCTCTCTTGCATAACACTTTTTATGGTGAGATATTTGCCATTTATCTTGTTAGATTGAGATATATATGATTATCGACTCTAATTACCTGGTTGTATGATATATCTCAAATCCTGTTCCTCCTTTCTGTCTGAAGTTTTGTGCCCTTAGGTCAACAACTGCACATTCCCTCCCCTTCTATTATTACCCTACGCTCTGGTAACTATCATTCTACTCTATTTCTGTGGGTTAAACTTTACTGGATGCATTATGAGTGAAATCATATGACATTTATCTTCTGTGCCTTTTTTCACTTAACATGATGTCCCCCAGTTTCATCTATGTCATTGGAAATGATAGTATTTCCTTTGTTGTTATTGTTGTTGTTAAATAGTAATCTATTTTATATATACTACATTTCCTTTATCCATTCATCTAGTCATGGCAAGATTGATTTCATATCTTTGTTATTGTGATAAATGCTGTTGTAGATGTGAGGATGCAGATGTTCACTGCTAATTTTAGTTTCCCTGGTTATATACTCCAAAGTGAGGTTACTGGGTCATATAATAATTCCATTTTTAGATTTCTAAAGAAGCTCCATATCATTTTCTGTAATGGTTATACTAATTTACATTCTGAACTATGATGTATAAGAAGTTTCTTTTTCTCTGTATCCTCTCCAACATTGATATTCCATCTTATTGATGAAAACTTTCTAACAGGTGTGAGGTAGTGTCTCATTGTAGTTTTAATTTGAATTTCTCTACTGATTAATGATGCTGAACATTTTTTTATGTAATTATGGTCTATTTATATATCTTGAGATGTGTCTGTTTAGGTTCTATGGCCCATTTTTAAATTGATCTACTTATTTTTTTGGTATTGAATTGAGTACTTATTACCCTCAATAATAAACAAATAATCAGATGTATGGTTTGCAAATATGTTCCTCAATTCTATGAGTGTATATTTTCAGTTTATTAACTATTTCTCTTGCTCTTTTATGTAATACCACTTTTCCAGTTTTGCTTTTATTGTCTGTACTTTAGGGGTTATATTCATAAAATCATTGCCCACACCAATGTCATGCAACTTTTCCCCTGTGTTTTCTTCTAGTAGCGTTACAATTTCAGATTTTATATTTAAGTCTTTTTGATGATTTTGATAATTTGATGATGAGTTTTTTTTTTTTTTAACTTGGTTTAAGGGTCCAGTCTCACTCTTTTAAATGTGACTATCTAGTTTTCCTAGCATCACTTATTGAAAAGACTGCCCTGTTCTCCAATGTTAATTCTTGCCACTTTTGTCAAAATCAGTTGACCATAAATCTGTGAATCTATTTCTGGATTTTCTATCTTGTTCCATTTGTGGTTCTGTCTCTTTTTATACCATACCATGCTGTGGATATTTTCACAATGTTAAATCTTCCATTCCATGAACACAGGATGTCTTTCTGTTTATTTGTGTTTTCTTAAAAATTTTTAATCAGTTTTTAAAAATAGTTTTCAGTATACAGGTCCTTTACTTCCTTAGTTAAATTTGTAACTATTTATTTATTTATGTATTTGCAACAGGTTCAGGCTGGCCTTGAGTTTACTATGTAGTCAAGGCTGGCCTCGAATTTGCAGCAATGCTCCTGCCTCTTCCTGCTGAGTGCTGGGATTATAGGTGTGCACCACCACACCCAACCTGTACATATTGAAGTTTTGGTTACTACTGTGAATGGGATTGTTCTCTTAATTTCCTTGTTGGTTAGTTCATTATTAGTATATAAAAATGCTATTGGTTTTGTGTGTTAGTTTTATATCCTACAACTTTACAAGTCTATCAGTTTGTCAAGTCTAACGTTTATTTTTGGGTAGAGACTTAGGAGTTTTCTATACATAAAATCATGTTATTAAGAAATAGAAACAATTTCATTTCTTCCTTTCTTATTCCAGTTTTATTCTCTTTCTTAACTGCTTTGGCATTGACTTCCAGTACTATGTTGAAGAGTGTTGAGAGTGGACACTTTAAAGGAAAAGTTTTTAACTTCTCATTTTGAGAATGGTGTTGGTTGTGTTTGTCATATTGATTTTCATTGTACTGAGGTGTATTCCTTCTGTGCTTAATCTGTTGACAGTTTTGATCACGAAAGGATGTTGAATTTTGTCAGATGCTTTTTATGCTTATTTTGGAATTTTTCTGCAGATTAATGAATGACATAAAATTTTTAGGTGCAACTTTTAAAGTAAGTGATACTTTTAGATAAAGACGATGTTATATTATGGCTTAGTACCTGAATTCCGGTAAACTTCATAGGTTTCTTAAAATTTAACAACTTAATTTAGTTACAATTTTGATGTAACAGCTACCTTATAAAATGACATAGTAGTTCAATTCCTTTTTTTAAAGTAAAAATTGGGTAACTTTAATCAAATTGAATGGCAAAATATGAAGACTTTTTGTATATCTACTTCAAGTTTTCTCATTCCTAAATGGTCTTCTGTTGAGAGTTGATATCCTCACCAGGGTGTATTTGCAGTACATTTGCATTGCATTTTTATTTCAATAATTAATTGGAAAATGAAGTGGCACAATGAGATGTTTATGGATCATCAACCTGTAAACTTGAGCGCTGGTAGTTTGTATTTATCCTGCTGTTACAAATTAATTTTTGATATGGATGGTAAGACATGCTTATTCATATTTCCAATCTCCACACAATTTGTTTGCATCATTGGTGTATAAAAAGATAAGAACCAGTAGCAAGGCTAATCCTAAATTGCAGATTAGCTGAGTCATTTCCAGAGCTATTCTATTTGGGGTTGGTGTGAACTGTGAGTGTTTTGGATCAGCACTTGCATGTTTTTATATGCACAAAAAGCAGGTAAAAGTAAGTAAGAAAAGAGTCTACATTTTAGCAGTCTGAAACAGAGAATAAATATGTAGGATATTGTCCTACCTGTAAGACTGTACCTTCCCTCCAAACACACGCACTTATGCAGACGGGGAAAAAGATCATCATTAGTTGACCATGCCTTTCTTAAATGTCTTTAACTCTTCACTACATTGACTGTATTGGGCATCTTTACCTCTTCTTGTGCTTTCAGTTACTCAGTGGATGATACAGTTGAACCTGACATCCAAGAGTTTCCTGTAGTTTAAACATTTGGCTTAATTTCCAACTGGAATGTGAAGATGAATTCTAAATATTTTTTCTACCTTAAAACTAAGCTTGTGTGATCATTTCTTAATATGTGGCTGATGAAAAAATAACCCCAGCAAAACGCATACACACAAACCACATGAGAAGCTTATGATGTATTTATTCCTTGTAAGTTATTCAACTACTTTCTAGTTTGAAGAGCGCTCTATTTTCAAGTAAGAAGCAGATTCAACATTTATCGTATCTACACATTAAGGTATTTGCCATTTAAATTGCTTGTTGGATTCTAGATTTTTAAATTAAGTAATTAAACAGTCACTATAACTATAACTATAAAGGTACAAACTAGATCCGTAAAAGTACAAAATGACAGCATCAACTGCTAAGAATAGGGTTCTTACTTACCTGATTCCACTGAAATCAAGGTCAAATTGAACTTTTTTAGGTTAAAGTATTTTTCATTTCACAATGAGGCTAAAGACTTTTGCTTCCAGATAACAGCTGACAGATTTTTGCTTTATGGCAAATAACTATTTTGACTCAGGTCATGAATGTGTTAGATGATTCAGATTCTTCTAGCAATAACTCTTATTTGCTGTTAACTTTTCAGTGATGATTATGGTGACCAGAGGCCATTCTAAGCAATTCACCCATTGAAATTCACCCATCTAAATTCATAATGAAGAACATTATGAATTTAGATAAAAAAGTACTAAAATTGTTTGATTTTTAATTCCAGAGGTACATATTTTTAATCACCAGCAATCGAGAAAGCATGATAAAAGAAACTTTTTATTTTTTTAAATTCTCTTTAGTCTTTATTGTATTGTTTATCATATATCTCCTAAAAATAAGAGAATTGCTTCATTATCCTAGTGGGTCTGCTGCCTTTTTCTTTCCTTGAGCACATTCTAGTAGACAATGACTTTGTACTCTCCTTCAGTATCACCCTAGCCAGTGGAAATATGTGTGGGGAAATTATTCATTCGTGCTATAGAAGGTGTGTTTAGAACTGTTATGGCCTTACTGGTTGGAATACCAGGTTGTAAGTCTTCTTGAATTTTTTACTGCTTCTTGTCTTGTTTTTTGAGTGTACCTCTAGAAGCAGAACAAACTGTTTTGTCCAACAACTCTTCCTCTAGTTCAGAATTTTTCAACAGGAACACCGACATTTTGGACCAGATAATCCTTTGTGTGATGTGTTATCTTATGCTTTTTTAGGAGGTTTAACAGCATCCCTGGTCTCTATTTATAAGCAAATAAGAATGTCTCCAGGGGCTGCCAAATGTTCCAGGGTAAGGTATACACAAAATTGTTCCTGATTTAAAACCATTGCTTTTGGGGCACACTTGTAATCCCAGCACTTGGGAGGCTGAGTCAGGAGGATCACCATGAGTTCAAGGCCAGCCTGGGCTACATAAGTGAGTTTAAGGCCATAACATAGTGAGACCTTAATTCGAAAATAAAAAATAAAAAATCATAAAACAAACAAATAAATACCACTGCTTCATGGCAGTGGTTTTCAATCTGGCTGCAGATTGAAATCATTGTATTGTCTTTGAAAAATACTAGTGATTGAGCCCCACCAGTTACAAATTTATCTGGTACTGTTTTTTTTTTTTTTTTTTTTTTTAAGAGCTCCTCAGGTGATTTGAGTGAGCAGACCAGATGAAAACCACTCCCTAAGGTGAGTTTGCGTGAGTCAGGGTCTCAAACACCCTTGCTTCGTTGGAAATGGAAAACTGACTTCTCCCTTTCCTTTACTCAAGGATTGAAAAGGACTGACTGATCCTAGCTCTGCAGTAATACCTCACCCCTCTCAACTGTAGGCCAAGGGTATTTGATAAAGGTGCTATTTTGGGTTGAAAAAAATTTTTTTGTGGGTGAGTTTGTTTGGTTATTTCGTAGGGAACTTTGACAAGCACGGTTCAGTACTGCTTTAGTTTGTAAAGACATCATATCCAGATGGAAAATAAAATACATGGTTTTCTAACCCATTTACAATGAGTGTTGGTAGTGCATGTAGATCCTGTAAACCCTGCAATGCTAAAGTATATTTTCTACAGGAGGATACAGTATTTTAAATCTCTCACTTCATTGGTATTTCCCTGAATTTTAATAGTGCTCCCTGCTTTCTGTTGAGACTATTAGTGAGTAAAGGAAAACCACTGATAACACAAAGTGGCCCTGCCTATGAGTACTAAGGTAACCTGTGTGTGTAAGAGCTCAGCAGAATTTCTACAAAGCCAAGTTGCCTGTGAATTAAGTAGTGGTGTACTGTAGCGTGAATAACTGTTCTCACAAATCTTTCACTTTGCTTAGAAAAGTCAAACTTCACTTACAAATGCATTTGGACAATATAAATTGATTGTTTCTTGAGAGAAAAAAATTCAACAGTTACAATTATGGAATAACAATGGATTTTAATTGAGATGCTCTGAGTACGTTCTGTTCTGTAAACTGACACATACATGGTTAAAGGAATATGTAAAGGCTTGTTCTGCAAGTTTTAATATGGTAATTTGCTAACCCTATGTACATTTTACTAGGGCATTAATTTAAGAAATTTTGAAAACTAGAATCAATTTATTGTTTTATGTTTGTATTACAAAGCATATTGCATTAATCATAAGGATATATTTTGATTTATGGATATAAAGGTTAATATTGGTAAGTAGTCTAGTTAAGAAAATTACAAAATATCTGAGAGGTTGGCTGTTGGGAAAACTATATGGTTTAGAAATGTATTATCTAAAGAAAAAGGAAATGTGTTATCTAGTACAATGTGAGGTGTTTAGCTCCACTGGCAACAACAGCACAAAGCTATAAATGTTTTTTGGCTCTAGGGGCCTGTTTCAATATATTACCTAAGGAGATTGTCTATCAGTGTTACACCTGTATAGTATATCTATATGTATATATGTATATGTTATACCTTCATATATACTTGTATGTAGATTTGTATACATTAAAATAGTTCTAATACTGCATTTGAACAGTATCAAACATTAAGTTAATTCTGTTTAGTGAAACAAATGTTCAGATGCATCTGACATTCAGTCATCTATACTAACTGTTGTCATGAAGTAAATCAAGAATTTCTTTCACTGCAGATATAATTGAAATCAATTAAATATTTATATGTTCTGGTTCATTGAAACTTTCAAGATATGTAAAAGAAAACAATGATTATTGAACTAGTGATGCATTTATCATTTCAGTTTAACTGAAATAATTTGTAATGAGCCACGAGGAAGTAAAAACCTTTGGTGAATTATTCCATTTCATTAGGTTACAGCTTTTCACAAATGTCAAATGAATACAGATGCATGAATATTCACCCACAAATAAATGAATAAATGAATGCAATAGAGATACAAAATGTTTAGGGCTATTTTCTCCTGGTAATGATGCATTGTTCTGGAGGGATTGGTGTCGAGGTCATAATCAAGTTTCCTTGGTCGGAAATAAAAATATGATGCCAACTTTTGCCAAAACATTAAGAAAATAAATAATGATAATATTTTACTTGTGTAGCACCACTGAACCAATGTGGCAAAATGATGAAAATAGATTTTTCACACTACAGTTTATGACATAAACTCCTCAAATTTTATCTACTCCTCTAAAACTCCTCAAATTTTATCCACTTATTTCTAATTATTAAAGAGACATTTACATTACATGTCCCTGGGAGAACTACTCCCTCTGCATATCTCCTTAAAAAACAAAGCTACTATGCCATCAACTGAACTTCTTTATGTCTTTAGCAAGTCTAACTCATCTTCTCATTATTTTTAAATTCTGTTCTATTTCTCATCACCCATAATAGCTTGGGCAAGTGTATAACTACACTGCTTAGAACTGTGTTGAAAAAAAAAGAATAAATGACCTCGAGATGTCCTTCTGTGTGCAAAGTGTATAGCTTATGTGTGCCTGCTCCTTCTGTCAGAATTTCAGCTTTTTAAAGTTCACTCTTCCTTATTTTATGGATCTTGCTATACCTCTGACTATTGAGGTATTTTATAGTAAAAACTCAAATTTTACTTCTTGGGTAGTTTGGCATAACCAAACTGCCCTTAATAGTACTTTAATGCATAATTTTTATGGTGCCATATTTGAAAAGATTATTTTGTGTTTGATTTTGAAAAATATTAATAATACTTTCATGTTCTAAAATGGGCTGATTTTCAAGGAGGTAGGAAATTTGAAACTCTGTATCAAGAGTAGACCATGGAATCCTTGAGAATACAGACATGAAATCTGAACTTTAATTTATAAGAGTCTTTAATCTGCAAAAGAGTGAGTTCAAGTTACTGCTGTACCTGCCATAAATTGCTTTCTCTTTAAAGTGCCATTCAAGTGTTTCCAATAGAAAGAACTGCTGCTCTTTTAAGGTAGAGGATCCTTGAGCAGAAGAGAGGCAGAAGAGGTGTTTAGAACAGGGAAGATGGCCAGAGAGCAGCAGGATGCATTATCATTCTTATGAAGGCAATACTGGTTGGTCCTCCCTAAGATAAAAGGCAAGAATGGTGTCATTCAGTTGTGGCTGTTCATTTGTAGTGTTCACATAACAAGGAGTTGTGTATATTATGAAATTTCTTTACTTGTATCATCATGGCAGAGTACAAGTTTTGAAACTGTATCCTAGTCCTCAATGAAAACAAGGCATACTTTCAATTGCTGGATAAATGAAACTCATGAAAAATTGTATAGGGTTTCTCAGAACCTTAGTTGTTTAGGTCTTCTCTAGGGTTTTCTATGAGATTGGCAGAAGGTTGATTTGGATTTGGTAATTACTCAAAGTCTGTATTTTAATTTTTGTGCATGCTCTCAAACTACACACACACAGGGCATTTAGTGTTCCTGTATGTAGATTTAGTAGAATGTGATATGCATTGAATTTAAAAATACTGAATGACTTTTTTCTCTATACTTCTTTCATCTTCATTTTCAACTACCTAAAGAAAAATGAATTCTTACATCTTTAGATTTGGCAAATAAAATATTTATAGCACCATTTTTGGCTGTTGGTATGGTGGAAGGATAGAATATTTTAGTTAACTTTTGATGACAAGACATTGGAAGGTGGCCTCTAACACTTTCAGAATTACTTTTATAGTCAAGTTGGTTCACCACTTTGTTAAACTAACCCAGGATTTTGCCTCTGATCTTGGTCATAAAGGAAACTGAAAGACCTTCTCACTTTTTTCCAAGTATTGAAGGATCTTTTGGCTTTCAGGAAAATCTGTGATCTAGGTTGTGTGTATCTACAACTTTTAAGATCTACACTTGATAGTTGGTTACAACATATAAGATAGCTATTCCTTTAGAGTATACAGGTAATTTTTAAATTCTTATTGCCTAATATTTACTGCATATTTTCTATATTTAGAGATGTTTAGTTACTCAGATACTTACATTGTGATGCTTTACCTATAGCATTCAGTACAATAACATGTACAAGTTTGTAGACTGGAAGTAACAGATTATATCATGTAACCTCGGTGGGTAGTAGGCTTTACATCTAGGTTTATGTAAGTACACTCTTGATGTTCACACAGAGACAGAATTGCCTAACCCTGGGGTATATCCCTCATTCATTGATGCATGAATATATATGAATACATGTGAATATATTTATGAATATATATGTATTTGTTTTATTATTAATTCAGTTGAGAATGGATGTGTATCTTAATGCTCATCTTGGTTACTTTTATTGTTGCTGAGACAGAATACCTGACACCTGAAGTTAAAGAAGGAAAGGTTTATTTAGCTCACAGTTTGTAGAGGTTTCAGTCCATAATTGGCTGGTTTTAAGACAGGGTGGCATTAGAGGGGAGAAACATTCACGGTAGGTAGAAGGTCGCAAAGCAACAAGGGAAGACCACAGCATCTTTATATCCCTTATATCTTATCTAATATGCTTAGGGGGAGTAGCACTAACACCTTTAGTCCTAGTGCCCTTGAGCCTAGCACTGCATCATGAATCAATTCCAGCATCACACAGTCTAGATCCAGCCACCTCTGAAAAAACCCTACCTATGAATGCATGAAACTTTGGGGGACATCCAGACACAATCCATAACAATGTTAAAGAATAGAAAGAAATTAAAACAAAATAATTTTATTCAGAAAGACAGAGTTATGTGATTTAGAGTTATAAAGCACTCTACATTAGAGACATAACATTCTACCCTTCTATATTCTAAATGAGAAAACTGACTTCTAAAAGAAGTTTAGTGAACTGCCCAAGGCCAGTTGCCTATTCACAGAAGACTAGAAGGAATCAAACTATTCTCAGGGCATAGAATCAATTTTATAAAGAAAATATTTAGTGTAATCTTTGAGGCCACTTGTGGTTCAGGTAATACAGTGAAGAATGCAACAATTCTTATCCCCTTCCTGATGGGATTTCCAGAAAATTAGAAATGTAGTGTTGAAAATGAGAGACAGGTGGGTATCTTAGTTAACTAAAATATCTAGATTTTGGCTTAGAAACATCAGAGAAGACCTGGTGACTTAGTGGGTGAACTCTATTTCATAGGAACCCCTGACTCATCCAGATGAGAGACATAGTTCAAAGATAGATGAGTAATTGCCAAAATAGAGTCTTTTTGAAAAGAATATTTCTCCTCCTAGCCTGGATGTACAACCCCCTTAACACTTACATGGATTTTTCTTACTTCAAGACCATATTCTTCCAGAGATGACTTCTTGGGAAAATACACTGACTTTATAGTCTGTGCTTAGACACAGACTTGTGTTAATAACCAACATGCTGTATATCTCGGAAAGTGTTGACTTCTGGACTGCAAGAAACAGGAGGGAAGGCAACCAGGAGCAAAGGGATCAGCCAGATGGCAACACCAACTGTTCCCAAGAAGTTGTATCTTTTTACTAACTCAGCTTACTGCAAACAAAACTAATTAAGTCTGTTATTCTGATTTATGCTACTATAGGCAGAAGTACAGTACACTTACATTCTACTTTTGATGGCATTTAAAAGGTCAGAATATCTTGAGTTGCAGATTTTTGTTCATAGCAGCTTAGTCTTTAGAGCTACTCTTGTGAATTCAAATTAACTGTGCTCTTTAATTCAGCATCTATCGCATTTCCCTAGACAGCAAGCACAAATTCACCCTTCCACCCAAACAGAATAATAAGACTCTGAAAGAGGAGTCATTAGTCATATCTGTGGGTGATGGATTAGATGTGATTTAATAGGAAAGCGAGGTAAGAGTGAATTTATAATAAAAGAACGAGAATAGCAGAGAAGGGCAATAGAGAGACACCAGTTTGTGTGGGAAAACACTACAAATTTAAAAGAATCTGTCTGACTGTGCATACTGTTAATGATCTTCTGTGGATTGGCAGGGCAGCCCTATTCACTGTTACAAAAGTTTACCAGGATTACCCTTTTTATGGAACCATGGGGGAAACTGGCTGAATTTAGTTGCTTGTCTTATATATGAGTACACTTATGAAGGGAATACATTTATAATTACGACCAATTTGAGGTTTAGGAATAAACATTATCCAGGTGGTTTACCATGAATAGCTCCCCTACTATAGTGACTTTTATGAGAAACTGTTTGGAATTAAGCTTTTCAAAATCTGTGGAAGAACAGGTTTGAAAATTGCTAACTTTTACAGTGTCTCTTTAACATGTCAATGGAGATGATTTCATTGACTCTTCTTTTCCTAAGACTGTATGACATGTAGTTTTCTCCCTTAATTTCTTTAGCATTTATATGTTGCAACCTCAAAATTTCACTCATATGTTAATATGTAGATACCCATCTTTAAATTGGTGTATGGCATCTAAGCTTTATTTACAGTTTAAAGCAATGTAAAACAATTGTATAAATCTCAGCTAAATTCTATTTTATTGGTGAATAGAAAGACATTCATTTAAATTTTGCTTTAAAACACCTCAAATTTCTCATGGGGTTTAAAAAATAATGTTGTGCTAACTTCCCAAACAGCAAGATGGCAAACTTGTCTAGGTGGAGATTCAGATATTGAGTTGGTATGCCCACTTTCTTGCTGTGTGACCTTTAGTATATCATCAATCTCTGTGGGTGAAATAATTTATTCACCAAAGGAAGGACTGGGAATAGAGATGTTTTAAGTGAATAGTCTTAGAATTTGTGTTTCACATATAAGTAAGCTTCAGATTGCTGACTTACTGTTGGGCATAGGCAGTAAAATGCCATCATTCTTAAAAGAAGTTCCTTCAGTTTGAAAAACTATACACATTTACAGATAGGTGGTCTTTGTCCAGGAAACAGTTGTTAACATCATACTGATATCTATTAATTTTTTGAACAATAAGTATTTTTTGTAAGAATAACCTACAGTCAAGAGTTTAGATTCAATAATGGTACACAAAGTGCATTTCTAGTACAGCATATTTTAGAACTTTATTTTTATCCCAGTCATCATAAAAATTTGACTTCACACAGATTTGTAAACATAGAAGCTACTATGTTAACTCAGTTTCACTTAGGCAGAGTTTAGGTGGAGAAGCCAGATGCAAGAAAGCCAGAAACCATAACCCATGTGCCTGTTCCAGCTTCTTACTCATCTTCTTACTAGGCCAGCAGTGAAGGAGATTCATTAGTCTAAGTGATCTGATCAGCTTGCATTGAGTGCTTTTCTCTCTGCTTCTACCCCACTCAACTTCCAAAGTTTATGCAGCTGGCTTTGTGTTCCTAACATAGGGCAGTGAGGATATTTTCCAAGAGTAATTATGTGCATAGGTGGAAAGTCCACTGTTCATGGTATGATCTAAAACCATTGCTCTAAATTCCCTTTGCACTTCAGTGCCTGGTAGGGAACTTGTTGTAGCAATTGATCTAAAAGTGTTAGCATGAACCCCATCCCCTTTGAAGCCCCACAGTGGTAAGTTTGAACACAGTGGGTGCTTAACCAACCAAAAAAGCTATAGTGGAGGTGACTTGGGATTTGTACAGTCTGTTGATACTTGATTCCTTCTGCTTGTGCAGGTCTCAGATGGCAGACACAAATGTACTGGCAGTTGTAAAATGTATATTCTATCTGGACTCCAATGTATTTTCCCATGTTGCTTAGTGCGATAGTGATCTGGAAGACGAGTGAGGATTTCACTTTCTGTTCCATTGCAGAGTGAATTTTCTTAAGCCTTTTTACTGTCTCTATACCAGATGGGGGAGTGTAGCTTTATCAGCTGAAGTTTGGGAGACAGTAAGCCAAAAACAAAGCATTGGCTCCAGGCTCAATTTGTGCTTTTGTTATGACCTCATTAGCCAAATGTCTTAGTCTGCTTTTTGTTGCTATAACAGAACACCTGAGATTGCAAATCTGTAAAGAAAAGAGGTGTATTTTGCTCACAGTTTTGCAAGTTGAAGTATATGGCATGAAATATGCTTGGCTTCTGGTGAGGACCACATGCTGTTCCAAATCATGGGAGGAAGTAGAAGTGCAGAGAGGTAAAGGGAAGATGCCAGGCTTACTTACAACAAACTGCTCTGTATCTCCTGCAAGAACTAATCCAGTCTCACAAGACATATATTAATCCCTCTTGAAGGTCTCACCACTTCTCAATACAGTTACATTACAATGGGGACCAGGCCTCAACTTGAGTTTCAATAGGGACAAATGATACTCGATCCATGACCCCAGATTTTGATGATACTTTCCTGGAAACTTTGGCGAAAGACAAGATGTTTACTCCTTTCTTTGGCCCTTTAAGATCATTTCTTTATAGCTGGCACTTTAACTAGTTTGGAGTAAGGCCTTTCAGTGAAATTGGGAGAGTAGTAGTAACGGAAGAGAAGGGAAAAATCTATAGTCATTTTATTATATAACCCACTGGCTTGACTAATCAGGTGACCATGCATTCTAACTGATGTCAGGGATAATGGAGATTTATTTCAACAAATTAAAGGCTAACTGGGATGTGTCCCAGATAAACTACATAGTAAAACAAACATAAATGACAAGGGAAAGCGTGAGCTGTTGAAAAAAGACTCGTGAGTGTGGGTGGCAGGAGGAAACCAAAATCTGCTCATATTGTACTTGCTTTGTATAAATTTCTGCACCATTCCATATGTAGATGAGAGCTTGAGAACAAACACTCATCTACTTAACCAGATTTTATCATTGTGCCCCATGTGCCTGCAGCATGGTGCTAGATATTGTGTGAGGTACAGCCAGAAAGTAAAAAGTAAGCCCTTAAGTTCATGTTCCAACTTGTTTTTGGGAGGAGGCGAGGAACAAAGAGAGTGTGCAATTAAGCAAAGGGGCAGGCTGACCAGTAGGTTCTGGGGGCCTTCGTGGGCCTGGAAGGTGGCTCCTTGATTGCCATGTCAGGGATGACTTCTCCAAAGAGGTATGTTGTGCGGTGGATTCCTGAGTTGTAGTTAGATTTGGATAGGCTGATGGGGTTGGGTGTTGGTGGTGAGGATGTCTGAGAGATAAGATGCAGAGGTAAAAATGAGCAAATTGTGCTTCAGAAGCAGTGAGTAAGATTGTGTTAAAATCTCTGTTTGGTTGTGGTAGATAATTTTGGACAGTGGGTTGAAGCCAAATTACGTGGAGAATAAATGCTTTAATGAGTGTTTTGTAATAGCATTGTCTCATGCATGAAGTAATGTAAAATGTTCTTCATTCTTTAGATCTAGTGATTAAATTAAGTGAACCAGGAAAGCTAGTTCCTTATCATAATAAAATCTCTTATTGGGATTTTATAATTTAGTTTAATTTCATTTTTTAAAAAAATTCTTAAGTATTTTTGAATGAAGAGGTTTTATAATGAAAGCTTTAGGTACCCAGATTTATTCTATCATTCAGTTTTATTCTGTTCATCATTTTATTTTTTCAAGCAAAGCTTGTGTTGAATTGGTGGTCTTCAGTTGGGGAGTTTTACAGTGAGGAAGCCGTCAGTTAAGGAAAACTATCTTCTGAGTCAATAACAAAGATATAAGGTTTTTGGGAAAGATATAGCCTCATTGCCCCAGCAGGCAGAAATATAATGCTAGCTGAAAATCAATAAACTAATTATTTTAAAACCATAAAGGTATAAAATAATCTTGAAACTTTACTGAACCTTTGACTGGTCTACTCTGGTATGGCTAATTTAGTTTTTAAATTTCATTCATTTCAATGCTTTTCCACTTGTGATCTCATTGCAGTTTGTTGTGTTCTAAGTTAAGGTTGAAATGGTTTCCACACTCTGTCCCACTGAGCCTTAGAGGGTGTGTGGAACCTCCATGGGGTGCAAGGGAGAAGCAGTGGCTCAGCCATCTCACCCTCACCACAGGTACCTTTCCCCTGGAGCACCGCTCTGTTTAACCGCTTGCTGGTTTTCACTTCTGCATGAATTCTAATTAAGAAAAGTGATTGAGTTAAAAACTTTGAAAAGCTCTAGTCTAACCCAGTGACACCAAAAAGGCAAACATGTTGGATACACCAGCCAGAGTTCTAGACCACTAAATGGATGATTCTACCATTTCTTGATTGTCCTTACAGTAAGTGTGTGCCCAGTGTCATTTGTGGTGACAGGCAGATTGTAAAACCATACAACCAAGTTAAGTTATATGCATGAGTCTTTTGTTTTTCTGAGGTGGACATTTAAATTGCTGTATCTTTGAAAGCTTTCACCTTTAGTTTTCTTCTTGTTATTCACCATCTGTTCTTTATTTTCTGATACCTTCTGGGGTTGCAGAAAAAAGCAAAATATAATGTTTTTTGAGGAAGCCAAGCTTGCTAGCAGCTACTTTTAGCTGCTGAGGTGCTGACAATATTTAAAGTATAGAAAGCAATAGAGTTTTCTTAAGAAACGTACTATTTTTACTTGAATCATTAGCACTTAACCTTTTTCTGTTTTAACTTTCTCTTGTATTCTCAGTGGTACTACTGGTACAGAATTTGTTCTAATTGTGAAACTAGGTAAATAAGACCTTTATCGTGGTATGATTGAGTTACTGTTATTCAAAACAGTTGAGTTTGAGTTTTAGGTTTCATAATCTGTTTCAGTTCTGAGGTCTTATAGGAATATAAACTTTTAATAGGATTCAGCTTTTTGTAAGTACTTGGGCTAGTAAATTTTTATTATCTTACAAGAAACTAAGCTATATTGCTATTTCTAGCAAATTCTATCTATAAAATAAAATTTTAGAGTAATCTATTCTCACCACTTTATATGCATACATGTAAGCATATGCATAAACCAACTCTGGCTTGGCAAGTTATTGAAAATACAGTCCCACTGCTTCAGAATATTTTCAAGTACATGTTACTCATCGCACCCCTGGAATCCTAGGTTAATGTCAATCAAGAAGTGCCTGGTTTGGTGAGCAGAGAGTAGAATCATAGAATTTATTGGGCAATTTATTGGGCACATGGTGAATCACTTGCAAGAGAGTCAATGTCTTAAACCTGGCTTTACTCAAAGAGAGGCTTTTACAGTGATTTTTATAGACTTTAGATAGTGTTTTTCAAGCTCATCTAGCAGTGTGATAGCCAAAAGGGAGATGGGGGAGAGGGATCATTATTAGGGGAGCTGGCAGCTTTTCTCCTCATCCTTTGTAAGTGTTTTGTAAATTCTCGATACTTTATGGTTTTTAGCATCTACTTCTACATAGTAAAGAAACCAGAATTTCCTTGATAACTCATATCAAATGTCTCTCCATTTATAAGCCATGCATGAAAGAAGAAAGCATTCTTCATTTTTCTTAAGGGTTTCCTTGTGCAGATAGACTAGGGGGCTGCTCTAACTCTTATAGCCAGAATGAAAAATGTCTCCTGGTCATGGTGTCAAAATCTGCCCATTCTGGGCCATTATATTTTGGAGATCTGCAGACCAGATTTAAGAATGGTAGCAGATTTGAACTTGCTGTCTGAGTACATATTCAAGCCATTACAATTCAATTTTGGTATCATAACTCACTAGTGTGAATGGCTGTGGTAAGGTGATTTCACAGAAAGTAAATAGAATGTTAACTTGTTGAATGCAACTGATTTGAAAGTAAACATTTTTGATAAATCTCATGAATTCTTTCCTGTGCTCTATGTAAAGAAAATTAAAACAAACCAACAAATAAAACTCTCATTGCTCAAAGAGGATTAATTTGGGTCTGGGTGATACTTGGAGAAAATTACAGGAATGCACATAGGAATCTGTTATTTTGTTTTCTTCCCTTACTTTCTGACCTAAAAATTCAGTTGTATACAAAGCCCCATACTGAATAGTTTAAATGAGAATTGCCTTTTTGGATTTTTGTTTAATACTGTTTATTTTGATCAAAGATTTTAATCTAGGGTGAGCTCTAATGAACTAACTATACTAGTAGAGCTCCACTGGTAATAGAAAGTTGGAAGAATTTATCATTTCTGTTTTTGAGACTTAAACATATATATTAGGTTATGAACTAAATGGACCTAAATGAGGTTATGATTTTGTCTTTGTGGAGATGCTGAAATTCAGCACAAGAGAAGACCAAACCTATCATCTGTTTAAAAAGGTTATTTATTCATTGATTTATTTATGCATTTGTCTATTATTGAGCTTCATGTATTATACTCTGTGCTCACCTTTTATTCCATATCTGAGTTCTTGTTTTGTAGGTCATGGGCTCCAGGCATGCCATATGAGCTCATATTGTCACTCAAACGTACTGGTCTTTAATTTTGATTGTCATCACTATGACTTTCAGTTAATGTACGGACCTGAATTCCATGAGAGAATTAGAACTAAAGCAAATCTTGGCATGTTTTGGGAAGTTGTTTTTGGAATGTCCTTGTCCTCAAAAGAGCTGACATTTACCTAAGATTTAAGGGAAGCAACAACGAAAGCTTGGAACAGAGTGGCAATAGCAAGGTGGTCTGAGCCACTACTACTGAAAGTGAAAGCGCATTACAGAGAATCTACACACAACGTTAGGACTTAGAACTGGTGACCCAAGGGTCAAATGAAGGGACAATCATGTTTTATTTGGCCCATCCAGTGTTTTAACAGTAGGTAAAGTCATAGAAAAGTCTTAAGTTTCTGGTTTTTCTTAGTAAGCTGGGAGATCTTCTGACACTGGGAACAGAGCCCTGGCTGCTTCTTTAGTGGAGGCAGTCTGGATTTTTATTTCTGTGTAACCACTTCACTACTTAGTGTTGTGAAACAGCAACCCTTTTACTGTGCTCATGAATTCTGGGGGCCAGGAATTTGGGGGCCCAAGTAAAGTGAGAACGGTCTGCTGCTGAGGCCTCAGCTGAGGAGACAAATTCTTGGGGCTAGAATTATCTGGATGTATCTTTAGTTACTTGTCATTCATGTGCCTGGGCTATCATAGCTTGATACTCCGTGGGCATCCTCCAGTCTGAGTGCAGAATCTGGGGTTTCCATTTGGTCTGTGCAGTTTGATGTAACATGGCAGTATCAGGATATTCATGGTTCCTGTATAGTAGCTCAGTGATCTAAGAGCAAGTGTTCTAACAGGACAAAAGTCTTCTATGACCTAGCCTTGGAGGTCATACTTCTTGGTCATTCTCTTGTGTTCTGTTGATGGAGGTAGCCACAAGCCCACTACGATGCAAGGAAAAGGGTCTTTTACTGTGTCTCTTAATGAGCTAAGTATCAAGGGATTTGCAACTATGCTGTAAAAGTACTGATGGGGGAAAACATATTTCCATTTGCCATATTCTCTCCACTCCCCATTACATTGTATCTGGGCTGTCTTAACAATTTTTAGTATCTAACTTTGCATTAGGGAGTCACTATTCTTCCTTGGTACTTCCAAGTATAGATAAACTGTAGGTTCTAATTAGGGTTTATCTAGTTGGTGTTAACAATGATAAATCTGATCATTCTCTTTGGGAAAAAGATAAAGGTAGCATGGACTCACAGTACAATTTCTTTTAGGAAGCTAGTGCTGCTTCTGCCACATTTATACTCTGATTTGCTCTGATTGTAAATGGCTGGTTGCTTCTAAGACTTGCTAGATATGCCTGATCAGATTCTGCACTGGAAACTTTTATTGGTGTTCTGTATTTCCCATTCAGTGTTAAGTGCTTCATCTTTGTGTTTCTGTAGTATCCATAGCATATATCATGATATAGTAGTTTCTTTTCTTTCTTTCTTTTTTTTTTTTTTTCCCTGTCTTCTCAATTCTAATTCAGATTTCTTGAGGGCAGAAGCCATATTTTTTGTCTCCTTAAGCCAATGCCTGGCATGATAGGAATCTTGATGTCTATGGGATCACTGATCAATGCCCACAGTGATTCCATTCAAAAATTACTATAGTTGAATAGCAATATTCAGAGAGTATTTATAATGGGAGAGGAGACCCCTTGGGCTTGAGTTTGATAGAAAGGATGTATCATTCTCTGCCCTTTCCACATCAGAAGAAAACATAAATACATATCTGTGAGAAGAATTATGAAAGATCTTTAAAATCCATGTGTCTTGGTCATGTATTTGTGTAGATCATGAAAGTAGGAAGTCCTCAGTGCTTCTTTTGTGTGTACCCACAATTGTGACACATTTGTTAGTGTGTCAGTGAGAAGCCAGCATTTTCACAGAGACTCTATGAGAAACAACCTGGTATAATGGGAGGGATGTGAGCTTTGGAGCCAAGCGCACTGTACAGCTTATGATTCTGGTTTCTTCCTAAACCTTGTGTCACTGGGAACAGATTACTTCACCTCTTAAGCCTCAGGCCTGTGTAAAATGGAGGCAGCAGTTCATAGTGGCAGTTGACAAACACTAGATCTTTTTTCTTGCTCCACAGAGAAAATAATAGTGTGTCTAACTTTGTTTGACAGTTAGCCATATCCTTCACCTCTTAGCTGCTTATTTTGTCATTTTAATCCCAGCAGTTTAGAAACTAATAAACCTCCTAGGAAGCCAATTGTCATTAATGGTATGTAAAGAGGATATAATATCACAGGATTCGAGGAATAGAGGTGAAGTACTCTCAGATGACTGTGATCTGGGTTAGGGCTCTATACTTTTAGTCAGCTCTAACAGCTTTCAAATGGATCACTTTGGCCCTGATTGTTCTAAAAGAAAAAGTAAGCACTTAGATACACTTCTGGGTGTACCCATAATTTCACAGTTTTAAATTCACTTAGTTGTAGAACACTAACACAGGCCAATATTTGCCACTTATCTACATTTTTCTGGACCTTGTAGAAACAGGTTTCGAATGGGTTGGGTAGCAAGGAGGTACTATTGCAATTGGGATCCACAATCTTATTTTGTAAGGTTTAGATTTGTCTGTGATTTGGGAGCAGGTTCTTTGTGCTGTCAAGAGTCACAGCTAAAATTACTTGAGTTTCAAAAAATGAGATTTCTCCTAGGAACTGCCTTTTTTTCTAGGAGATTAGAGGAAAAGGGGAGACAGATAACTTTTGCTTGAATTTCTAGACTCTAGGATCTAGGCCAAATACGGATTGAGCTGCCTCTTAAATTTTTTATTATTTGGCACTCTAGGAAACCCTTGAAAAGAAACTAATGTACTTTTAATGACTAGATATTAAAGAGTATTTATTTCAAGTATAAAAATTTGCTGTTGAAGTAATTTTTTTTCTTCCTTGCCTCAATTCAGGCATAGAGCTGGGCCTAATAACTGAAAATAGAACAACCAAAAATAGTCTTTTCAGATAAGTGTGACCTTATCATGAATGGTTTGGACTTGTATGGGAACTTTTCATAATTGAAATTCTGGGGGAGCAAATATGCAGACAGCAGCACAATATAGCACGTATCATATGACACCAGGCATGTCCAACACAGCCAGACAGGTACCAGGGACTAGGGTTGACTGACAGTAGGTGGTTTCCTTGAATTCATCCTTTTAGGGGAGAGTTGCTTTAGTGTATGTTGTGATGAACGCAGGCTGTGGGGATAGGGTACAAACCCTGCCTTATCTACTTGCTGCTTGTATGACCTTAGATAAGTTATGTAACTTTGTTGGGCCCTGATTTTCTCAACTGTGAGAGGAAAATGGTAATAATTCCTACAAGCCGGGCGTGGTGGCACATGCCTTTAATCCCAGCACTCGGGAGGCTGAGGTAGGAGGAGCGTTGTGAGTTCGAGGCTGACTTGGGCTACAACGTGAGCGCAAGGCCGTCCTGAGCTACATAGTTTGACTCTGCCTCAAAAAACTAGGCCTGGAAGTTTGGCTCAGTGGCTTAAGCACCTGTCTGGCAGGTGTGAGGCTGTGAGTTCAATCGCTGGTGTCGCAAAAAAAAAAAAAAAAAATCTTATAAGAGTGTTGTACTAATATATAACATTATATGTAATATACAAGAATGTTATATTAGAGAATCAATGTAGGTCAATCGTTTTGATTGATACCTGTGTACAGTAAGTGCTGCATGAATGTCTACCTTGTATCATCACCGTTTCATTGATTGCCAAAATATAGGTGGGATTCGGTGGTTATGCATATGAAACCCTTTATCTGGATGTTAATTGGATTTTGTGGTTTATAATTAGATATATGGTTTATTTTGGGTTAATTTTTTATGAAAGATGTAAGATTAGTGCTTATGTCTCAACATTTGTTGAATGGATTGTTGCTATTCTCTTGAATTAATTTTCTGTTTAGAGATCAATTGACTATATTTGTGAGGATCTATTTCTGAGAGCACCATTCTGTTTTACTGATATAAGTAACTGTTCTTTTGCTAATTTCACAGTCTTGATTATTACTGCTTAGTTATGGGTTAATTGTAGAAATTGGGTGTGTCAGTATTGGGTGTGTGAGTCAGTATTGTTTTTCAGGTTTTTTTTTTTTTTGCTATTTTGTGTCATTTTTTTCACCTAAACTTTAGAATTGATTTATTAATATCTAAAAATAGTTTTCTAGGGTATTTATTGCGATTCCACTGTATCTATAGAATCATTTGGAATGAATAAAATCTTGACAATACTGAGTCTTCCAACCTGTGAACACAGAATATTTACTTATTTAAATCTTCTTTGATTTCTTTTATCAGAATTTCATAGTCTTCTACATAGCTTTATACATGTTTCAAATTTTCATTTTTCTTGGTATTATTGTAAATATTAAAATTCAAAATTCCAATTTTTTCATTGCTAATATATAGGAAAATACTAATTTTTTGTATATTAACCTTAAATTCTCTGACCTCACTGTACTCACATATTAGTTAAAGTTTCAGAAGGTTTTTGTTTGTTGTCAATTGTTTAAGATTTTCTACATAGATCATTATGCCATCTGCTAGTAAAGGCACTATTATTTCTTTCTTTACAATTTGTATTACTCTTTATTTCCTTTTCTTGGCATATTTTACTGGTTAGGACTTCACTACAATGTTGAAAAGGAATGGAGAGAAGACATTCTTGCCTTCTTCTGGGTCTTAGGGCCCAAGGGTAAAGGTTTTACTGTTAAATGTGATATGTGTAGGATATTTTTTGTTTTTGTTTTTAGTGGACATTCTTTATTGATTTGAAAGAAGTCCCTTTCTGCTGCTAATTTGTTGAGAGTTTTTATGAAGACCCAGTGTTAGATTTTATTAGACAAATTTTCTCCATTAGTTGATAGTGCATGGTTTTGTGTCCTTAGAATTTATTCTATTTGAACTTGCTACCTTTTGAAAAATACTTCTGCTTAAAGGTTCTTCAGTCTTCTGTAGATAGTTGTGCTTTGTACAATTTTTTCATTGCAATGTTTAGTACACTATGGTTTATAGGCCATGAGTAACCTGTTGCCATTTATGATTTACAAGCTGAGAATATTTTCTTTTTAAATGGTTGGAAAAGATCTAAAAATTTTATATGACATGAAAACTGTGCTATTCACATTTCTTTGTCCATATTGTTTAATTAGAACACAACCATACTCATTTATGTGGCTAAATGCAATACAATTATAGAGTTGAATAATTGTAATCGAGTTCATAGGTTTTCAAAGTCTAAGATATTTACCATCTGGCCTTATACAGGAAAAGTTTTCTGACCATGTCTGTAAAATATTACAGTGCATGAATATTGCACAAAATACATATCCATTCTATTATGTGTGAATAAGTCTTGTTAGTTTCTAGAAATTATGCAAAAAGTTGTTATGAAATTTGTGTGCGTATATATATCTTTGCATCTAGATGCACATATCCTGGAGTAGCCCCTGAGCCATAGCAGTATCTCTGTTCAGCTTTACTGAGTAAGGCCACATGTTCCAGAGTGGACTTATATTTTCATTTACAATTCTGCCGGCAATTGATGAAATTCCTCATTGTTCCATGTTTTTACCAATTGCTGTTGTACAACTTAAAATTTTTTTGCCAGTTTGATAAGTATAAATCTAGTATTTCATTTAGGCTTTGATTTGTTCCTTTCTGAACACCAATGAATTTTATTACATTAATTTTTTTTTAATTCTTCCAAAACACCTATATATGTGTGTTTTCTTTCTACCCTGCTAAATTCCTTTTTTGGTGACTTACTCAATTCTGTCCACCTTCTGGTTGAGTTTAGTTGTATTAATTCCATCTTTTCTTCCTTCTAATGTTTTTTATTGCAGTAATATTTCAATTTTTTCAATTTCACTGATTTACCTGAACTCTGCCACATTATTTTTATTTTTAAAAATCTTCTTTCTCTTTTTATTGGGTTTTCTATGTAAAATGTTTCTGTGGTGATGGAGAATTATTTGCCTGAAATTTACCCATTCACTGTATTTTTCTTTTTTGTTATACTCTTCATCTTTTGCATATGGGGCTAGGAGAACATGAACTGGGACCATCTAAAGTTTCAGTTTTGGGTTCTGATTCTTTCTTTGTCTTGTGTGCTTGTCTTTCCTGAGGTTTTAACCTTTTAGCAGATGATGTGATATATGGCAAAGCTGCCAACATCAAAGGCTGTCCGTGCTGCCTTCCCTTTGGCAGGTTCCCTTCTTTCAAGGTTAGGTTAGAGGTGGTTCCAGTGAGGAAGTGATAAAGGGTTTCTCTTTTAGCTGTATCTCCAATGGCAGTCTGGCTTGGTCTGTGTCTTTATTGCCAATAGACATAGTCTCATGCCCACCAGCCAGTCCCATCCTCTTCCCTTGACACAGACATGCACCCCTCAATCTGGGGATCTCAGTCACTGGATGGTCTTCCATTTGGAAGAGCTAGTTCATCTTGAACTTTTAAGGAAACCTGCTTTCCCTTGATTTGGATGTATGGTTAGGAGTACGTATGAGTACTTCCAATATCTTCAATCTATAGGAGTGCTTTACAGTTTAAGTTTTCTCCATCTTTAATTTTTCAATTCAGTTTGACTGGTTTTGAAGGATTCCTTTGCTTTAGTCATGATATACTTTCTTGTTGCTTTAAAATAAATGAATTTTATATTAAAAAGTCAAAATAAGTAGATAATTGACTTGTTTTCCTTTTTTTTTTTTTTTTTTTTATCTACATGGTGCTGATATCATGCAAGAGAATATTGATAAGGTGCTTTTTGTCCAAAGGCATAATGTCTGACCTGGGAAGGAAACAGTTTTTTCTGTGTGGAGTAGAAACCAAAAGCTCAAAATAATGATGATCTCTCTAAAAGCTTAATGTAGTACATCTTAATTATCCAAGGATTAAAGTATATCGTGTACAGTTATTATATTAATTGCACATGAAAATCATGGCAGACACCCGAATACACATCTCTGAATGTGATTTGATGATCTTTTCTTTTAGTCATAATTATCTCTTTCTTAATTAGGTTTTCCCGATTATTGGTTTCTTAAAATATGTGCATATTTTAAGGATCATAGGGAAGTTAGTTTATGGAAAAGCATCATTAAATTTGTTTTTCAAACTGGGTTGTTCCTGCTGAAGCACAGTGACATATGGTTTCTTGTCTGATACATCTTGTGTGAAAAATATTGCTGAGAAACAAAAACAAAAACAAAAAATAAGGATAAATTTCAGCAACATAAAATTTTTTCTCAGTAAAAATACTCTTAGTCAAGTATACATTGTGCCTACAGATATAATGCTAAGTATTCTCTGTGAGAAATAAAAGCTTAAAGCAAACTTGAAAATGGAAAGTATAACCTTGAATATTTCAGACATTTCAGAGTAAAACCATATATACATACTCTAAGTATTTTCCTTTCATATAAAGTAGATAAAACTTGGGCATCGTAATTGCCTTCATGGGACTAACCTATACAAAAGGTGTCAGAGTCAGAAAGTTACATTGCACTTTGATAAATGTAAGCAGCGTTCTCTGGGAGGAAGGAGTAGGGAGTGGTGTGGTGAAGAAGTAAAGTTTCCCTAAGGCTAAAGTTTAGGTTAATTCGGAATACAAATGACGTTTGCCAGACAGGTAAGATGAGGAAGCCCATGGGGCATAAAGGAAAGAAACGGTATGCCTGGGAGCACATGGGAGTCAGAAGCCAAGACATACTCAAGGGATTCTGAGATTCTAATGTTCTTGAGAGATCCTTTCTTACATACATTTGTCAATATAGGCACAAATAGTCTCTTCATATTATTTTCTACTTAAATTTCTGTACTCCACCATCATATTTTTTTCTTTAAAGGGTTCTGTACTCCACCATTATATTTTTTTCTTTACAGGGTTCTTTAAACCAGGTATCCTCCCTATGAACTAAAAATAGAAATTTTTTTTACAAAAAATGAAATCGACCTTGGGTAATACAAAGTTAAAATACTAAACTATTAAAATAATCAGAGAATAAAATATTATAATTTATAGTAATTCAGTAAGATAACATTGTGCAATTGGAAACAGCTTATCTTTTAAACAATGATTTTGAAGAAAGACAAATATATTTTCAAGAATAGACTAGGACAGAAAACTACATAGAGGGAGTGGTGGTTTTCCAGAAATTTGTCACTTAATATTCCTTTCATTGCATACAGCTTATTAAGTCAGACATTTCTGAGGAGGGAGCTTGTACTTCATCATTTCTTCTCAGTAGCTAAATGGCATTCCAGAAGATCACACATCAGAAATGTCAGGGTGCTTAATGATAGCACAAGTCATTGATGAATTGTCCAAAAGCTAAGACTGGTTGGACCTAGCAAAATATCAGTACATTTTGATTTCCATTGATACCCTCCTTTTATCCTCTAACTGTAAAAATTGGCATGCAATGAAATTTTTCATGAATCTGGAGTGGTCAAGGACATAGGGTCTCTGCATTAGCTCTTCAGGGGCTTCTCCATTGCCATCAAAGCCTCTACTCCCCCTTCCCTCCAGTCATACCATATTTGCTCCACTGGATTAGACTATACCCTCTTTTTAAAAAACAAATATTAATGTGGACTGTTTTGTGAAAATATCTGCATCTAAGCTTATGATTCTCTTGATGTTTTCTGTGCTTCTTTTCTTTTCTGACTTCATTTCCTGGTATATCAATAACAGACACAAGCTTATGAATAAGAGATGAGCTGCAGAGAAATGTCGGAAGTGGTTTTGGGCTCATAGGTGGATACTAATAGAATCAGCTGGTGTGCAGTGTTTCTCTTGGCATTTTAAATTATAAGTTGCAGACGGACTTCAGTCTCATCGTGAATTTGTATATCACATACATACTTACTGTGTTGTGGATGCATTTTACTAGCTTCCACATAAACTACTTAATGGATCAACTAATGCTGTTCATTTTTTTTCTGTAAAACATACTGACCAGTGTCCATCACACTTAGAACACTTTTAGCTAGTGTATTCTATTTGTGCACTTGTCCACTTGTAAGTTATTTGCTTGCTAGAAGTTAGCTTGAGTATTCCCAAACTTGCTTCTGTTGTTTGCAATTGTTTTTTTTTTATTTTTTTTTTATTTTTTTTTTAATTTTATTTAAAAGAAAATAGACACAGAAGATAGAAACAAAAAGCATGAAAGACAAACAACAACAACAACGACAGATCTGATACAATTACACTGTAGGTTTACACTCTGAGGTGGTTGAAGTTTGACAGTAGTTACAATATCACATATCGTTACCTTCATAGGGGTTGATCATATTGACAGACATAGACATGCAAGGTTTATCAATTCAGGAATATTAATTTTCTTTTTCTATAGCTAATGTACCCAGCAATACAGT
>RJWM01011029.1:0-61215 GCA_004363535.1 Dasyprocta punctata
AAATGACTTTCAGATAAGTTAAGCATGTAGAACTCCAGCTAAACATAACCAAAATATACTTACACCCAGACATATAATAGTCAAGATCCCAGAAATCCAACACAAAAACAGAATATTAAAAGTTATTAGAGAAAAAAAAAATCACCTACAAAGGAAAACCCATCAGAATCACGACAGACTTCTCAACACAAACCATCAGGTCAAGAAGAACTTGGAGTGAAGTGTTTCAAGCCTTGAAAGAAAACAACTTGTAATACATTTCTAAAAGATTTAAACATTCACTATATTCATTGATTTTACCATGCACATACATATTGGTACTCCTGTCTATCACTGTGTGATGTCCAGTGCTACTTTGGGACTCTGCCAGAAAGAAGGCCATCACTAGATGTGGACCTTGACTTTGGACCTTCAGAACCATGAGCTAACATAAACCACTTTTCTTTAAAACATACCCAGCCTATAGTATTGTGTTATAAGCAACAGAACACCAACTCCATTCTTTGCTTCTCCAGCCATGGCAACTATCAATCTAGATTTTGTTTCTGTGAGTTTGACTATTTCAGTGACTACACTGTCCTTTTGCCCCTGACTTATTTCACCTAGCATGATACCTTCAAGGTTCATCAATGTTATAACATATCTCAGAATTTCATTCCTTTTAAAGGTTGAATAATAATCCTCTGTATGGATATAGCACATTCTATTCATCCATTCATTCATCTGTGGTGGCCTTTTCCCCGTGGCTCTCATGTAGGCGTATATTTCAGCAGGGGCACATAGTGGAGAAAAACTTTATTTCATGACCAGCAAGCAAAAGACAAAACAGGAAGAGACAAACATCCATAATCTTCAAAAATATGCCCCCAGTGAGCTTGAACCTTCTTCTGGGCCCTTCCTGCTAAAGTTTCTACTGTCTGCCAATATTGTATCACCCTTGTGACAAAACTTTTAACATATGCACTTCAGGAGATACTCAACATCCAAACCATAGCACTTAGGTGGTTTCTATATTTTGGCTATTGAAAATATTGCTGCCATTAATACTGGGGTACATGTATCTGTTTCCATCCCCGCTTTACATATATATATATATATATATATATATATATATATATATAATATTTGGATTATATGGTAATTCTATGTTGAATCTTTAAGGGACCTCTGTATTGTCTTATACAGTAGTTTCATCATTTTACATTCCCACCACAAATCCAGAAGTGTTCCAGAGTCTCCACATCTCAACCAACACTATTATTTTCTAATTGTTTTCTTTTTTTTCCTATAGTACTCAACATTGAACCCA
The DNA here is from genome assembly GCA_004363535.1 of Dasyprocta punctata. NCBI lineage: Eukaryota > Metazoa > Chordata > Mammalia > Rodentia > Dasyproctidae > Dasyprocta > Dasyprocta punctata. The sequence continues at coordinate 1,310 of RJWM01011029.1, forward strand.
AGCACTTCATATTGACCTATTACCTCAAACTTTTATCTAAAATTTTTTTACTTTAAAACAGGAACACACTGAGTCACTATGTTGTCCAGGTTGGGCTTGAACATTGCATCTTCCTGCCTCAATCTCCCAGAGTACCGAGATTACAGGCATGCAACCCTTCTCCCTGCTTAATAGCAGTCATTCTAAAAGTTATCAAGTCAGATTTCAGTGTAGATTTGCTTTGTATGCTCCAATGATTGGTGATGTTGAGTATCTTTTACATTTTTATTAACCATTTTTAGAAAAATGCCCATTCAATTCTTTTGCCCACTTTTAAACTGGGTTGATTGATTTTTTGTTGTTGAGTACTGGGGGTTCATTTTATTTTCTAAATATTTGCTCCTTATAAGATACATGACTTATAAGTGTTTTCTCCCATTCTATAGCTTGCCATTTCACTTTGCTAATTGCACAAAAATTTTTAATCTCTATGAAGTCCAATTTATCTACTTTTTTTTGTCTCCTATACATACAGTGTCATATCTTTCATTTTTTTAGGTTAGAATTATCCTAATTTATTAATGATTTAAAAGTGTTGTGTGCAACACTTAGTTTTCTTATGTGCTGTATTTTAAACCATCAATTAAGGTACTTGTGTAATTCTTTAGGTGTGAAACTGGATACCTTTGACGTTAGAAACATTGATACCCTGTTCAGGATGTGAGAGAACTCTGACTTAAGAAGCACACTCCATTATCTAAGAAGAAAATAGCTCCAAATGTGGCTTAAGGAACGCATTTTTTTCATTTTGCTAGGTGTGAGATGAATCAAATTGAATATGGCTTAGAGAAGAATGTGTGGTTTCCCTCTGGGAAATACAAACCATCTTATGACATAAAATTTAATGTGTTTATATTATGAATGTTTACTCTGTTAGCTATAAAGTGTAACACACTTCACTGCATTAATGAATACATCTCTTCTTTAATTTATTCATGTAGTTTTGATATTTGATATATAAATAGGATTGAGTTTCAAGAAAATAACACCATGAGGCATTTTCATTGACAGTCAGGAATTCCTTTTGGATGATTTGTCACAATGACACTGAAAATATTTTTGGAAAATTTACCACCAGGCTTGAACAGAAAGAGACCCCCCACTCACTATGTGTGTCATCTCAAGCAGAGGAGTGAGGACATGAGTGGTTCTAATTTGCTTAGAAATTGTTCTGGTATCACACTCTGCTCACGTGAAGATGAAGAAAGCTTCTGATTAGCACTCTGTGGTCAAGCATTAAGGACTCTGAAAAATTACTTACTGTGTTCTTGAAAAGCATCCAATTTCTGAAGCTTATTGGCATTTTCCAGAATGTAAATCTTATCTAAAATAAGACTTCTAATTAAACAAGTTGGATTAATCACACCCAGCATCTTTTTATAAAGGCCAACTTTCCACATGTATAAATTTATAGATTTTTTACCCAATTGAGCATAAGGTCTATAAACCTCCTGTCTTAACTGTTTCAGGTTGCTATAGCAAAGTATCATAGATTGTATGACATATAAATAATACAAAAATCAAGGTGACAGTTCCATTGGATTCTGGTAAAGGCCCCCTTCTGTGTGGCCGACTGTGATCTTTTTGTATACTCATGTGGTGGAAAGAGGGCAATAGGGTCTGTTTTATAAGGGCACTAATGCTTTTCATGAGGGCTTTATCCTCATGACCTGATTATATTTCCAAGACCTTACCTTATAATATATAACATTGGAAGTTAGGATTTCAATATATGAATTTTTGGGGTACATGAGAATTTAGTCCAATTCACTTCTAAACTATTTTCTTCTATTTTTGTAATTCCCACCTATTGACCTCTCATTTCTTCCTTTTGGCCTATTTTTCACCTTTGTAGTTAATTTAGGGAATACTGTGTGTTTGAAATATTAATGATTCACGGAATTTAGGATTTTTTTGATACAGGATCTTATTATATAGTTCAGGCTGACCTAGAACTTTCTATTTAGCTTAGGTTGATTCGAACTCACAGCAATCCTGCCTCAGTCTCTCAAATTCTGGATAACAGGTGCACACCACTCTGCCTGGCTCAGGGAATTCAGATTTAAGGGCAGGGACATCTCAGCCACTAGAAAGATTCAGAGCTAAGCAGGTAAACCAGAATTTTTGTCTAGCATTCAGACTGACTGTATAAGAAACAAGTCAAACTAAGCAAACCAGGAAACTATGATGACTCATCAGTATATAAGACCCAAAGCCCAGAACTCAGGAATATGAGCAGTTGTCAGAAAATCTGCAGTTGTCAGAAAATCTGCAAGGACTGAAGGAACAAAAGATTCTGTAGAAATTCAGTTTTGCAACATTTCTTTTAACTAAATTGCCTATTTCAACCCAAGGTGTCCCTTGTATGCTTCAGGTTTTAATAATTTCTTGATTATACAATTTGGCAATGTTTTAAACAGTGTTCAGCCTTTCTATTTCTTTTTTCAACTCATCACACTAGAAGTGGGTTGTTATTTCTAAAGTAAATAGCCAATCAAGCCACCTGATTAGATTAGAATTCCACTCTTTCTCTTCACATTATTTTATGACCTTATTATTTCCCTATTATTTTATAACTTCTTTAAGTAATATACAAATGACCATTCTGACTGTTCTCTGTGTATCCTCTATTCTGAATAATTTCTGTCAGTTTCTTCCTTTCTTTAATAAAACATACTGATTCACTTCTTTCTTTTTTTTCATTTTTAAAGAGATGTATTAGTTTATTTACTGGTATATGTTTGTGAGCCATAATAGTTACATTTTTTCCTCCCTTCCCTCCATTCTCTCTCCTTTCACAGGTCTCCACCCTTGTCTCCAAAAAGTCTGTCTCCATCTTTTCTATGATCTCTCTTTTATTTGCTCATTAAATTATTTATATTTTGAGTTTTTCATGAGAGGGAAATGCATAGTATTTAACTTTCTGTGTATGATTTATTTTACAGAACATTATAGTGTCAAGTTCAATTTTCTGTAACTGGTCAAAATTAACCCTTATGGCACAGTAACTCACATATATACATATGCATATATAGATATACGTATATATTACCTTTTCTTTTTTTAGAAAATTCTTTTATTTTTAAAAGAATAAAACCAAACCAAACCAAACAGAATAAATCCAATCAAAACAAAACAGTGAAAGTCATACAGGAATTCAAAACAAGATAATAGAAAATCAACAATGGGTGCCATAATACCCCTTATTATCTTCAAAATAGTTGTCCATACCATCAGACATATTAAAGTCCAGCCAAAAAAAAAAAAAAAGAAGAAGAAGAAAACCAATGAAAACAAGACAGTGAAAGAGATACAGGATTTCAAAACAAGATAACAGGAAATCAACAATGGCTTCCATAATGCCTCTTGTTATCTTCAAAATATCTGTCCATACCATCAGACCTAGTAAAATCAAATAAAACAGAACAATAAAACAAATCACAACAAATCAGTGAAAGTGATATAGATCTTCAAAACCAGATGATAAGAAATTTACAATGGCTACCCTAATATATCTTGCTATCTTCCAAATAGCTACCCATGCCATCAAATATAATGAAATCAAACCAAACCAAACAGAATAAAACCAATCAAAACAATACAGTGCAAACAATACAGGTCTTTTAAACAAGATAATAGGGAATTAACAATGACTACTACCTTTCCTTTTTATATGTTTCTCCCTTTTCATTTTCACAATATCTATTGCACATTTTGGAACGCACTAACTCCTTCAGTTTTTTATACTAGGGAGACATGATGTTCACTTATGTGAGTTTAATCCATTTCACCCAAGAGTGTGATCACAAGTTGTATCTGTTTACCTACAAGAGCCTCGTGATTATTTTCCTTTATACCTGAGTAGCTTTTCATTATATAAGTGTCTTAGTTACTTTTTACTTGTTGCCGAAACAAAATACCTGATGCCCAAAATTAGGGGAGGAAAGGTTTATTCTTATAGTTTCTCGGGAGTTTCAGTCCATACTTAGTTGGCTCCAAGTCCCAAATCTCCTCCAAGACCTATGGCAAGCTCTTAACTATAACCCCCTGTACAAACGAAAATGAGGTTAAGCACTTCCAACATACAAAGGCACAAGATAAACATTACCATTTCAAAAGTTACAAATGGGAATACAAAGCATTGGAACCAAAGCAAGTCCAAAATCCAGCAGGGCAAACATTAAGTCCTGGAGTTCTCTGCTCAGCATCTGAAGCAATCTGGTTGCAAGCTCCAAAAAACTTGAGTGATTCCACTCCCATGGCCCTTTTAGGGGTCTTAATTTCCATAGCTTTCTTTCGATGATCCATGTTCCTTGGCTTCACCTTTACATCTTTACACATTGCCCTCTGCAGGCTAGGTAGAAGCTGCCTTAGCCTTTTCTTGTGCTTAAAACCAGTGCCTCATGGATGCCACTAAGGTCCACTGCAGGCTGGAGCAGTAGCCAGGCTTTCCTCTCTCTTGGCTGTAGGGGTCAACTGCCTGGATCGCTGAGCTCTCTGAACCTGATTGTGAGGAACACCTTCTCTATGCTGCTGCCATTCTGGAACCTGGCATGGCCACTGCAATTCTGGGACCTACTGTGGCCTCTGTCACCACTCCAGAATGTGGTGCTCTGCGGCCTTTTTCTCCAAGGAAACTCTTTCACCTTTGTTGGCTTCAGGTTGCAAAGGGTGGAGGCCCGCTACTTCCTGGGATGCCCCCAGGCCATCTTTTTTATTCTTTTGTTCCTTCTCAGCAATCAAGGTCTCAGCTCCATCTTTAAAGTCCACAGCTTCCTGGCCAGACTCACAAAGTTTTAAATCACCATGTGGGGCTCCTTGTTCTTTATTCACAACATAAATCTGGCTAAGAGCCCCCAACAAAAGCCATGCCACCATTTCAACACTAGATTGTCTGAAAATTTCTCTCTGTAGATTAATTAGTCCTTTTCCCTTAATCTCAGTCTCAGGCAAATTCTCTGGGCACGGGCAGAATGCAGACAAACTTTCTGCCAAGCTGTAACACACATCATGTGGAGTCCAACACCCAGTGCATCCTTCTTCCCAGCAGAAACCTCCTGAGCCTGGTCTTTACTGGCACGCTTTCTATCAGACTTCTGGTCTCCTGGGCTCTGACCAGAATCTCCCATACAGAACAACGTAAGCTTTTCCAGATCTATGCATGTAGGCAACATCTAGGAACCTTTCCAAACTCTTCCCACAAGCCATTTCCAAAGGCTCTCAAACCACATGGTCAGGAATAGTCACAGCAACAACCCTACTCCTCTGGTACCAAATTCTTATTGTAGTCAGGGGTTACAGGGGTCAGGACACAGGATTTGTAATACTATTTTATAATAGTCACCCAGAGTTGAACACAGGAAAGTGCAGGAAAATCTGTCCACAACACTAAGACCCAGGATATTTAGCCAAGGGCCTGAATCCCACAGCGATGTCTTGCAAGAGTCCAGTTAGAGACCCAAATACATGACGATGCCTCCCACAAATCCAACTGGAAATCTAAGAGCCCACAATAAGGACTCATGCCAGTCTATTTATGGTGCTGTGCCGGAAAGGCCAAAGGTCAGCGGTGGAACTAGAAAGTCTATGCCAGCAGGGTGAAGGAGCTGTGCAGTGGGTTGAGGGTTCTACACAGGAGCCAAGAAGTCATGCACAAAAGAAAAGCGGGGCTGCCCTGAAGAGTACCACAGCCATCCTCAGCGGCAACGAGGTCCCATGCTCCTCTGACGATGAGGACAGTTGAGCACAGGTCAGCGTGACAAGCTTCTCCAGCACACAGCCTCCCCTCCAGAGCCAGGAAGCGATGCACAATGTGAGGAGCAGAGCTCCTGTAACATGAACCACAGCCACTCTCATTGATGATGTCCTGAGCTCCTCTGATGATAATGGCCGAATCCATATTGAGGAAGCCAGCATGACAGGCATCTCCGGGAGAACCATTGACTCAAAACAGCAACTCTTGAAAGAACCCACAACACCTTGCTCTTCTTCTCCACATCTCTATTTATGCTGGTAACTTTCTTCAGGTGGGCCATCTTTACTCAACACCAGCTGAATTAGTTCATGGACAAGCAACTCCTGTGTTTTTCTAATTCTTTGTTGCATGGATCATTGTTTTCTGTCCTTTGACTTTCAGTCTATGAATTTCCTTTCAAGTTAATGTGTTTCTTGTATACCACATATTGATGGATCTTGTTTCTTCATCTACTCTGCTTGTGTTTCTTTTTATTGGTGAATTGAGGCCATCTACATTCATGGTTATGGCCATCTACATTCATGGTTATGGCCATCTACAGTCATGGTTATGGCACTGGTTCATCTCTGCCATGCTTTTTTTCTGCCATCAGCTCCCTATTTTCCCTCTCCATCAAATTGCCTACCCCACTCAGTGATTCCACCCTGCTGCTGTTTCTGGGGCTGTGATCATTTTTATCTCTCTGTAGAATATCCTTCAGTAATCTTTGTAGGGTTGGTTTGGTGCTCACGAATTCCTTCAGTTATTCTTTGTAATGGGAGCATCTTATTTCTCCATTAATTTTGAAAGATAGTTTTGCAGGGTGCATCAGTGTGGGTTGGAAGTTGTTTTCTTTCAGGACTTGATATACTTCACTCTAAGCTGTTCTTGACTTGACAGTTTGTGTTGAGAAGTCAGTTGTGATTCTGAGGAGTTTTCCTTTATAGGCGATCTGTTTCTTTTCTCTAACAGCTTTTAATATTCTATTCTTGTGCTGAATTTCTGGGATCTTGACTATTATATTTCTGGGTATAGATTTATATTGGTTATGGCTAGCTGGAGTCCTATATTCCTTGCTTATCTGTATGTCAAGTCCTTTTCCTATACTTGGGAAGTTCTCTACTATTACTTCTGTAAAAAGTCTATTTATGTCACTTGCTTCCATCTATCATTCTTAAATTATTTTTCTTTGCATCATCTGCAGCTGTTGAATTATTATTTCATGGTTCCTTGTTATTTTTAAGAGATCTTTCCTTTCTCAAGTGCTAGCTGCCACCCTGTCTTCAAGGTGTGAAAGTCTATCTTCAGTTTCTTTCCAGCAGTTTTGCCAGTTTTAATGGGGCTTTTAATTTCCTGGATTCTCTGAGTCTGTATCATGCATTTCAATTCTTCTCTATATTGTTCATTCTCCTGTGCTCCTTTTTGTTTAAATGTACATCTTCTTTAGATATACTTAGCAACCTTTTATTATGTCATTTCTTCTTTTCTCTGAGATATTATTTCTGATCTGATTTCCTCTATATGCTCATGAAGTAGTTTTTATTACTTCAGTTGCCATCACCATAGAAATTTCAGGTGTGCAACTTTCACTTTTTTCCATATCTAAGTCTCCTGTACTTGTTCTGTTTTGACTGGAGGCCAGAGATTGCCTTTTGCTCATTTGTTGTGACATTTCCCTGGGTTCCACTAGATGAATAGGTTGTGGGGTCTCCTGTGCTTCCTACACTGGCTACCCATCAGCAATGTAGGGGGATGGGTCAGGCACTTGGCTTTCTCCTAATCCATGTTCCCTAGGAGGTGGTGGGGTGTTGGGCAGGCTTCTCCAGGCACTTGTAGCTTCTCCAAGGTGTGACTGGCTGGTTGTCCTGGCCCACACTGGCTAACCACAGGGGAGTCCTGATGGTGCCCTGTGTGCATGAGGGGGCTGGATTGGCTGTTTCTCCCCATCCATGCTTCTTACCTGTGGGAGAGTCCTAATGAAGGCTGGTGTACATGGGGGCTGGCTGACTCATATTACATTTTCATTACCCATTCATCTATTGATGGACACCTGAGCTATTTCCCTAATTTAGACATTGTGAATTGTGCTATTACAAGCATAAATATGCATGTACCCATATAATATGATGACTTCAAGTCTTTCTGGAAGATGCCCAGGAGAGGTAGAGCTGAGTCAAATGGAAACAACCCTTTTGGAAGGGAACATAACACAAGACATTAAAATACTTCAGTATTTAGATAAATTCTAATATTTTATTATAAAAGGTGGGAATAGATAGAGAAGAATAAGAAAAAAGAAAAACATGAGAGGGAGGAGTCAAGAATAGGAGAAGGCTTGAGGGAGAAAAATAACAAAGTTAAGGAAAGGATGAAATTATAGATGGGATATAAGAAAAGAGATAAGGAGCTTTGTGTAAGATTCTCATTGATAAATCATCTATTGAAAACTAGCAAAAATTGAAAATTTGAGAACAACTAAACTTTATTGATGAATCTCTGAATTTAACAAACTGAAAATGTACTTTTTAAAAGCTTTCATGAACCATATAAAATATAATAACGTTCTAGGCTATACATTTCTATAAACTGATGTCAACTTTTAGAGCATGATATTTGACAAAAATGCAATGAAATTAAACAGTTATAACAGAATAGACAAAAAGATCAATTGAAAATATAGAAATCCCAGAAGTAGAACTATCCAGAAATGGTAGTCTCTCAAAAAATGATGCTGGACCAACTGGACATACAGAAGCAAAAAATGAATTTACAAACAGATGTTACACCCATCACAAAAAATAACTCAAAATTAAACATAGACTTAAATGTAAAACACAAAGCTATAAAATTCATAGAAGATAATATAGGAGAAGCTGTGGATGACCTTGGTTATGGTAATGTCTTCTTACATTTCACATCAAAAGAAGTAATTGATAATCTGGACTTCATTAAGATTAAAAACATGTAATGATTATATTCATCAAGGGGAGCTGACGTATGTACATGACACATCTTAATTCTTTTCACATTCTCTTTTTCCTCCTCTCCCCTACCCTCCATCTCTTGGTCAGTTTTCCATTTGCAAAAGATCTATCATCGTGTTTCTGATTATATTTTATTTTAGTCTTTTAATTTCTTTACACTTTGGGTTTCTCATTTAAGAGAAACTATGTAATATTAAGCTTGTGTGTCTCATTTATTTCACTTAACATTATGACCTCAAATAGCATCCATTTGCTTATAAATGACTCAAATTTATCTTTTTTATGGCAGAGTGGTACCCCATTGTGTGTAAATAAAGCATTTTATTTATCAGTTTGTCTGTTGATGTACATATTAGCTACTTCCAATTTTAACTGATATGAATTGTGCTGCTATAAACATGAGTATGCATGTGTCACTGTAATATGATGTCTTTGATTCTTTTGTAATGATACCTAGAGGGGAATAGCTGGGTCAAATGGAATTTGTCATTTCAGGTTTTGAGGAATTTCCATACCAGTTTCCATGGTGGTTGTATTGGTTTGCTTTCCCACAAAAAGTGCAGAAGGGTTCCTTTTTCCCCACAGTCACAACACCATTTGTTATTATTTGATTTTTTTTATTTTATAGAAAAAAGACAAAACAGAATTTCACAACACAATAATAGGAAAATACGAAGAGTTAATACAATGCATACTGTCATCTTCAAAGTAGTTACTCAGAGTACAAGCTGTGGGCATAAAAATTTCTCCAATAGATACTAACATAAACCTTTTTTAAAATGAAATAAAAGACACTAATAGTATAGCTAACTTGCATTTTTCTCTTTTTTCCCTTCCATCCTTTCTACTTTCCCCCATCCCAGTTCCTTTTTCATTTTAAACAATTTATTCCCATTTCACAATATCTATTATACATTTTGGACCTTATTAACTCTTTCAGTTTCTCATATCAGGAAGACAATATGATGTTTACACATGTGGGTCTGGTTTATTTCACTTCTGAATGTGTTCTCAAGTTGCATCCATTTACCTATAAATGTCTTAAGTTTCTCTTTTTTATGGCTGAGCAGTACTGTCTTGTATAAAATACCACATCTTTTTTTATCCATTCCTCAGTTGCTGGGCATCTGGTTTTTTTTCCCAAGGTTGTCTGTTACAAATTGTACCACTCTAACCATGGGTGTACCTATAACCCTGTGTTATGTTGTTTTTAATTCTTCTGGAAAGATACCAACAAGGGGAATAGCTGGATCAAACAGGACCTCTAATCCTAGCTTTTTGAGTTGTCTACATACTAATTTCTACAGTGCTTGCATCATTCTGTACTCCAGTGGAGAAAGGTTCCTTTTTCAATGCAGCTTCTCTAGCATTTGTTACTGGTTGATTTCTTGATCATAATGATTCTTTCTGGAGTGAAATGGAATCTCAGAGTTGTTTTAATTTGTGTCTCTTGAATAACCAAAGATGTTGAACATTTATTCATACATATATTTGCCTTTTGTATTTCTTCATCTGAGAAGTGTATATTCATCTCAGATTCCCATTTTTGGAATGGTTCTTTGAATTTGAGGAATCTGAGTTTCTTCAGTTCTTTACCATATTCTAGATAGAAGACCTCTGTCTGAGGCACAGTTGACCAAAATTATTTACCACTCTGTGGGTTGTCTTTTCACTCTGTTGGTGATTTCTTTTGAGGTGGAAATACTTTTTAATAAGATGAGAGTTTGTTACTTGTGTACAGGAATGCTATTTATTTTTGAGTGTTGACTTTGTATTCAGCTGTGCTACTGAATCTGCTTATTAGATCTAGAAATCTTTTGTTGGAGTTTTGGGGGTCTTCAATATAGAGTATTATGTCATTTGCAAATAATGATAATTTAGCTTCTTCTTTTCCTATCCTTATTCCTTTTATTTCTCTCTCTTGTCTAATTGCTCTGGCTAGTGTTTCTAGCACTATATTGAATAGGAGTCATGACAGTGGACATTCTTGTCTTGTTCCTGATTTTGAGTGAAAGCTTTGAGTTTTTGTGCATTTAGTATGATGTTGGCAGTTGGTTTGTCATAGATGACTTTTATCAGATTGAGGTTAAGACCGTCTATTCTGATTTTCTGTATGGTTTTTATAATGAATGAGTGTTGGACTTTATCAAAAGCTTTTTATGCATCTATTGAGATGATCATATGACTTTGTCTTTGATTCTGTTGATATAGTGTATTACATTCATTGATTTGAATACGTTGAACAATCTCTGCATTCCTGGTATGAATCCTACTAGGTCATAATGTATTATATTCTAGATGATTTGCTGCATTCTATTTGCTAGTATTTGTTGGGGATTTTTGGACCTATGTTCATTTGGGAGATTGGTCTGTAGTTCTCTTTTTTGGTTGGGTTTTTCTCTGGTTTCATTATCAGGGTAATACTTGCCTCCAGGAATAAGTTAGGGAGCATTGCTTTTCTTTCAATTTCATTAAACAGTAAGAGGAGCATTGGCATTAAATTTCTCTAAATTTCTTGTAGAATTAAGCAGTGAATTCATCAGGACTTTTTCTTTGTTGGTAAATTTTAATTACATTTTCAATTTCATTACTGATATTGGGTTATTCAGAATTTTTATATCTTCTTGATTCAGCATTGGTAATTCATATATATCTAGGAATGATTTCTGTCCTCTGGGAGTAAATATTTTTGAAGCAGGTATTTATGATCTTCTGAATTTCTACAGGATTTGTAGTGATTTTACCTGTTTCATTCCTAATTGCATGAATTTGAGTTTTTCTTTCCCTTTTTTGATAAAATTGGTTGGAATTTATCAATTTTATTATTCTTTCAAAGAACCAACTTTTTAATTCATTAATCCTTTTTAGTTTTATTAGTCTCATTTGTGTTAATTTCTGCTCTGATCTTTCTAATTTCTTCCCTTTTATAGGCTTTGGGCTTGAGTTGCTCTTCTTTTTCTAGAAGTTTGAAGTGCAACATTAGGATTTTTATTTGTGCTAATTCTGTTTTCCTGATGCTAGTATTCACTGCTATAAATTTTCCTCTTAGGACTGCTTTCATTGTGTCCCACAGGTTCTGGTATGTTGTATTTGCATTTTTATTTAATTGTAGATATTGTTTAATTTCTTCATTAATTTCATGTGTGACCCATCAGTTTTTCAGAAGGGTGTTATTTAATTTCCATGTGTTTATGGAGCTTTTGCAGTTTCTTTTGCTATTAATTTCCCAATTCATTGGCCTATGATTAGATAGTATGCCTGGGATAATTTCAATTCCTTTTCGTTTACTTAAGCACAGTCTATGGGCTAGTATATGGTGTATATTAAAGAATGTCCCATGTGCAGCTGAGAAGAATGTGTATTCAGATATTGTTGGATGGAACACACTGTAAACATTTACTAAGTCCATTTGTTCAAAAGTTTGTTCAGTTCTAATACTTTTTTTGCTGGGTTTTTGTCCAGTTGATATATCTCTTTGTGACAAGTTTGCAGATGTGTTATTGCTTATTTGATCTTTTGTCTATTAATATAGCTAGTTCTTCCATATTTGGGCATATATATTTATGATTGCTAGCTCTTCCTCTTGGGCGTTTCCCCTAACAAGTATGTAGTGATCTTCTTTATCTCTTTTGATCATTCTTGGTTTGAAGCTCACATTGTTAGCAAACAGAATAGCCATCTCTGCTTTTTTCTGTGTTCCTATTGCATGGAATATTGTTTTGTATCCTTTGACATTCAGTCTATGAGTTCCCTTTTGAATTAAAAGTTTTTCTTGTATATGGTATATTGGATCTTATTTCTAGATTCTATTCTGCTAGTCTTTTGATTGGTGAATTAAGACCATTTACATTGATGGTTATAACTGACATCTATTTGCTAATTGTTATTGTTATTTTCTTGTGGTTGTTTCTCTGTTTTCCTCCTCTGTTTAACTGCCTGCCCTTCCTAGTGGTTTCTTTGTGTTGTTCTGGGAATTGTGGTCATTTTTATCTCTATCTGGAATATCTTTCAGTAGTCTTTGTAGGGTTGGATTGGTGGTCATGAATCTCTTTAGTTGTTCTTTGTCATGGAAATATCTCATTTCTCTGTTAATTTTGAAAGATAGTTTTATAGGGTACATCAATCTAATTTGGAAGTTGTTTCTTTTTAGGACCTGACATACTTCACCCCAAGTTTTTCTTGACTTGAGGGTCTCTGTTGAGAAGTCAGCTGTCATCCTAATGGACTTTCCTTTATCAGTGATCTGTTTCTTTTCTCTAATAGCTTTTAATATTCTATTTCTGTGCTGAATTTCTGGAATCTTGATTATTATTTGTCTGAGTTTAGATATATTTTGGTCATGGCAATTTGACTTCACTTATCTGTATGTCAGATTCTCTTATGTGTATGTCAAATTCTCTTCCCATACTTGGAGTATTTTCTACTATTACTTCTGCAAAGAGTATTTTTATGTCATTTGTGTTAACTTCTTTTTCATTGACAGTTATTAGTTTTATATTGTTTTTCTTTGCATGGTGTTGCTGATCTCTTGTTATTTTTAAGAGGTCTTTCCTGTTGTGATCATTAGCTGAGATCCTGTCTTCAAGATCTGAAAGTCTATTTGTTTCTTATATTGTTCATTCAAGGTTTCCATAATTTTCCTATGCTCTTCTATTTTTTAAATCTATGTATACTCTAGATATGCTGAGCAACTGCTTTGTTACGTTTGTCATTTCTTTTTTTACCTGAGAGTTTTTTTCTTATCTGATTTCTTCTATAACCTAATGGATTTTTTCTTTATTTAGGTTACTATGATTTCACAAATGTCAGTTGTGTGTCTTCCATTTTTCTCTGTCTCAGTGTCTCCTGGGCTTGTTCTGGGTGGGCTGGAGGTTTGAGATTGCATTTTGCTTCTGGGTCATTTTCTCTTTCAAAAATTTTTGTGCTTTTTTATTAAGTTTTTATTAAATTTTTGTAAGGTACCTATATCACTAGTATCAAGGGCTCTCTAGGAAAGTCTGTTCTTCATGGATGCCTTCTTTGTGTAAGAGGTTTCTGGTATGTTCCTTAAACCATAGGAGCAAAATCTACAATTTTATAATAGAACCAATTATAAATTAGGAGCTTGTATGCAAACTGTTTCCTTTTGGTAGAGTGCTTTTATCCTGTGGTGGGGAAATGTAAGAAGGATAGTGGATAAAATGAAGATAGCTGAAAATGAAGTAGAAGCAAAGCTAGAGGACAAAGAATGATCATGCAAGTTTTTGGAAACTAGAAAAGAGGATAGAAAAGAAAAATTAAGATTAAGCAATGGATTATCTGAACTTGGTCTCTGCATTTTGGAGATGGGATCAGTTTTCTATGGCTGGAATCTCCCTGGCCCTTTAGAAAAGAGAAAAAAAAAAAAAGAAAAAAAATGAAAAAGAAAAGGAAAGATAAAAATTAATAATGAAGAAGAGAGAGAAAAAAAAAAGAAAAAGTAACAGGGTGGTAGCACCCATCTGCTACTATTCCGTATGTTGTAGTCTCCAAGCACAAAACTTGTTCACCTAACTTACTACCTGTTGGCTTGTATTGTTAGTGTTGCTTCAAACTTTTTCACCTCACTAGCCCTGCCTGTCCATCATGTGCAACCTAGTCAGGGTCCTATATGTGTTCTTCCAGTTGCCTGGACCCACCAATGCAATGGGGAGGAGCTGGTCTTTTCTTGGCTGATTGTTGGTCCACACTGTAGAGAGGTGGAGACAATCACCTGGATTCCTCCTGCCAGGCTGGTTGCCTGTTCTGTGATGTTATTTGATTTCTTAATCATGGCCCTTCTTCCTGCTATAAATGAAATCTTCGTGATATTTAGTTTGCATTTCTCTAATCACCAGTGGTGTCATGCATTTCTTTATGTATTTGTTGGCCCATAATAACAAAAGCAAACCTGGGTAAAAAGAAGCAGAAGGCATCACAATCCAGGACGTGAAGTTGTAGTATAAAGCTAATGTGATAAGACAACAACAGCAACAACAACAAAAACAAAAACAGTATGATGTTGGCATAAAAACAGATACAAGGATCAGTGTGGAGCAGAACAGAGGATGCAGAAACAACCTCAGACACTGTCAACTATTTGACCTTTTACCAAAATGCCAAACACACACACACTGGAGAAAAGATAACCTCTGTAATAAATGATGCTGGTAAAAGATCAATATCCACATGCAGATTAAATCTAGACCCATATTTCTCACCATGTACTAAACTAAAATAAAATGGGTCAAAGAACTAAATGTTAAGCCAGAAATACTTAATCTGCTGGAATTCAAGTTAGGTAACTCTTGAAGTCATAAGCCTAGGCCAGGACTTTCTCAATAGAACCCTAGCTGCACAGGAAATATTTCTAAGAATCAACAAATGAGATGATATTAAATTTGAAAACTGAACAACAAAAGAAACAACCGACAGGGTCAAAAAACAACCTAGAGAACTAGGAAAAATTTTTGCCAATGATTTCCCAGTCAGAGACCAAATATTTAGACTATATAAAGAACTAAAAAATATTAGACCCTCCCTTTAAATAAAAGAACCAATCAAAAGATGACAAAATGAGTAGATGGTTGATCGTTTAGTTCAGATAGTGTTTGTTTTAAAAAGTTAGTTGCACCAATATTTGGTGTATATATATTTACAATTATTATCTCTTCCTGTCAAATTGTTTTAACTAATATGTAGTGACTTTCTTTGCTTCTCATCAGTTTCAGCTTGAAGTTTACTTTGAGAATAAAGTTGCTACCCTTATTTGTTTTCTGGATTCTGGTACACAAGATATTGTTTTCTATACTTCTATTTTTAAACTATAATTTATCTATTTTTTATGGGTGCGTGTTTACAGTACATAATGATTACATTCTTTGTTGGGTACTTGTACATGTACACAACACATATTAATTCTGTTTTCATTCCCTTTCCTCTCCTACCCTCTGCCTCCCTCCATCTCTGATCTCCTTTCCTTTTGCAAAAATCTTCCTTCGTATTTCCCATTGTTTATCTTTAATTAGATTTTCATTTATATTGCGTATTTCTTATTTAAGAGAAACCATGTGATATTTGTACTATGTGTCTTTTTTTGATTAGACGAGTCTCTTGAATGCCGCAGACCATGAGGTTTTTTTTCTTTTTTCTTTTTTTCCAGTCCTTTAATAGGGGAGTTGAGACTATTTACTTTGAGAGTTATTACTGAAAGGCACTGACTTACTCCTTTTAGTGCATTCTTTTTCTGTGTTTGATTCCTTTCTCTTTCCCTTTTTGTTAAACTGTTCATCTTGTTTGACCTATTTTCTATCTGGCTTATGGGCTTCATTTGCTTTATTCTCCCTAAGACATTTTTGAGTGTGTTGTGGAGTGCTGATTTTGTGTTCATGAATTTCTTAAGATGTTCTTTGTTGTGGAATGTCCTTATTTCTCCTTAAATTTTGAAAGATAATTTTGCAAGATATATTAGTTGGAATTGGAATTTGTTTTCTTCCAGGACTTGAAATAGTTCCTATCAATCTTTCCTGGCTTTTAATGTTCATGTTGAAAAGTGCTGTGATTCTAAGGCCATACCATTATAAGTGATTTTTTAAAAAAATTTTTTGACAGCTTTTGATATTCTGTCTTTGTGTTGGACTTCTAGGATTTTGATTATGGTGTGTCATGGGAACTTCTTTTTTTTATCATAGTTATTTGGCATTCTGTAAGCCTTGATAATCTGTATGCTGAATTCTTTTCTCATACTTGTGAAAGTTTTCTGTAATTCAATGAATTCTGTAAACATATTTTTTATTCTATGTGTGCTGTCCTCTCATTTTCACCTAACTCCAGTTAACTTTATAGGATCCAGTTAGCCTAACTCCAGTTGTTAGTCTTCCTAGCATCATCTAGTAGCTGTTTAATGATTTTTTTTTGCATTTTTAAAAAATTATTTTAGGTGTCCCTGCATATATAATCACGTGATTCCATTTTGTGAATGATTTCTCAAACTCCATTTTCATATTAATCATTTTTATAGTTTATATATTTGATAGAATTCTTTATCTCCAGGATTTCTGTTTGTTACCGTTTTGTGGATGCATCATTCATGTTTTGATATGTTTAGGTCAGCTTTTCCAATTTTTTTTTGCTTTTTTCTCTCATAGCTTCATTAGTTCATTTGATAGTTTTACAATCTTTTGGCTTGTGTCATTTTCAAGCCTGCTGAAGCTTTTTACTTCCTTTGTAATCTCCAGCTTTCTGGTGTTTGATTTCTTCTCCATCAGTGACACTTGGATCTGTTTTGGGAGAGCTGGGAATATTTGTAGGCATTTTGTTGGCTCGTCCTTTCATAATTCTGTTTGTGTGTATGTGTGTGTGTGTGTGCATGTGTGCTCATGCGTGCTGAGGGTTTAAAGTCAAATAGAGTGAAGAGAGTATGTTGTTGATACGAATATCTCCTTAGTTAGGTTTTGTCTTCCAGTGATGTGTTCTTGGTGTTACTTATCAACTGGTGCTGTTTACCACTTCAACCTATTCTTTTAAATCGGACTGTGTTGTAAGGAGATAATTTACTCTGGTTACAGATGCAACCATATATCAATAATAAACATAAAATTTGTTTGATAATTTCACCATTTTGTTAATACTCTTCATACATTACACTGTACTGCTATTTGTGGTTTGTCTGGAGTATGGAAGATGAAGGGAAGAAGAGAGGTAAGGGAAAGAAGGAGATATGTCAGCAGGAAGAGAGGAAGGTAAGAGAAATGCCAATAGGTAAAAAAGAAAGGTTGGACTCCATTGGAATAATTTTTAAGTTTATCTAGGGCTAATCCTGTGAGGGTTTCAGAAAATATTTGTGTAGGCAGGAGGAGGTATGCAGATGTGTGTAAGTGTAGTTAGAGATTAAGGGAGGTTGTGAGATTGTCAGAATCTGTTAATATACTTCTAGGTAGGCTTGTTTGGATCCTTTAAGTCCAATTTTTAAAAGGATTATCCTGACACGTCCTTGAATGGTACTGTTCGTGTTATAGCACTGGTTAATTCTTGTTCTCTAATGCAGACATATGGGTCTGTGTTGTATTTATGCCATTAGATAGGTGGAGAGGAGGGTCAGGGAGACACGGAGGCAAGATGAGGAAAAGAGGACAAAAAACACTGAGAAAAGAGACTCAAAAAATAAGTGAAAAGAAGCACTAAAAGAGGGAGCTGGTACAGAGGGAAAATCTTGCAGAATAAAGTATAATAACAAAACAGCATCAGTAAAGAAAAGTGAACCAAAAGAAAAGAAAAAAAAAAAAAAGAAAGAAAAAAATACTAACAGAGAAACAAAAAACAAACCAACCAAAATGTCCCAAATCAAGCAAAGAAGGAAGGAAAGAGTAGCTACAACAACCAAAATAAAAATAGAAATAAAAGTAAACACCTTCACATAGTTGTTATTGCGTTAACCTGGAGTATCCACAGCTCCCTCTGACAGTCTGATTGTGAGAAGCCAAGCAACTTGCCTCTGTGGACCAATCACTTGCCCACCTGGAACCATTAGGGCTCTTGCTCTACCCAAACATGTGTTCTGATAGCAAGCTGTCCTCCAGGCACGTCCCACGGAAGGTCTCTGTGAATCTGGTTTTTATGGTACATGTTTTGGGAGGAGGATGTTTTTGTGTCTTCCCTTCACAGGTTTTACTTGTCTAACGTATGCCCAAAAAGCCACCAGTTCAGGTGTCATTTGCCATCTTTCTACCTGTAGGTGTCTACCTGCCTGCACAACCTAGTGCCACCCCCAGGCTCAGCAGAGCACCCCCTTTTCCAGTGCTTGGAGGTGGGCAGAACCTTCTGCCATCTTCCTTAAAATTTTATAAGCTTTCTGCCTGGCTTATATAATAGGCAAGATTTCAAATGATTATTTTAAATATGTCTCATAATTTGGGATTGCCAAATTCCTTAAGAACATCACCTATAAATTGATTACTGCAATGATAAGCTACATTTCAATTTGTACTGTTGAGGAAATATCAAAATTTGCATAACAGGTTGCCCAACATATGTCAATTTGCTCTGCAGCCTTTTCTCTTATTTTAGTAATCATGAAAGATAAGTGTGGTTGCTTGCAGGGTGGAATTTAGCACTTGTTCAATGTATCTCAAACATTTTAGCACACCTGCAATGTGCTGCTCATTTATCAAAGAATACAGCTACTTTTATGAACAGTTTTTAGAGGAGTGATGTTTGACTATCCAATGATCCACGATAAAACAAAGATGTTCTAAATTCAACTGAGTCAATCTTTTAAACTAAATTTCGCAAGAGTTAATACTACTTGAGGAAGAGAGTACACAACATTCTAAGTGGAGATGAATTTTGATTTACTGTCTGAAGTTATTGATTGCTCTTTAAATTTTTTAAAACAGGTTCTCACTATGTTAGTTCAGGGTAGCCTTGAATTCACTATGTGACCCAGGATGACCTTGAACTCTCATAGACCTCCCTGCCTCATCCTCCCAAGTACAGGGATCTCAGGCATGCAATACCATATCCAGCTGCCCTTTAATGTTTTTAAGGCAACACCAGCCCTGATGATTATATGCAACATAAAAGAGTTAAAAATCAATTTATTTTTTATTAATAATATAACAGTGTTGTATAAAGAGAAATTTATTGCACATGACCTCCTTATTTTAGAGTAATTGATTCTTAGTGGTTTAAGTGAAATGCTTCATGGCTGTCTTCTCAGTTAAGGTGCTAGGAATTGGTTCTGCTAGTGAGCTAAAACCTAATTGGTTATTAAGAGTAGGTTCTAAGGTGATTTCCTCAAGTCTTTTGTTTCTTTAAATCTACTGTGAGAGAAACTCAGGAAAGATTAAGGCCAGAAGGAAGGAGAGAAAAACAGAATTCAGTGGGAGATTTCTTATTTGAGAAAAGAGCACTGTGGACATCCTCTCTCTTGGATTGCTAGAAGAAATATATTGAGAGTAACAAAAATTGCTCCTTGATTCAGGTAGAATGGGAGTTAGATCAGACCAAGTCAGGTGGGAATGAAGGCAGAGGCAGACTTTGAAGCTGGGTGTGGGTGTGGGGTTGGTGTGCTGGCAGGCATGTGTGGTGCAGCTACAGGAAGAATTGTTTGCCTGCCTTCTCATCTGAGTCTTGGGTATCTTTCAGGCCCTGCCCTCAGATCTGCCTCTGTGGTGGAGAAAGAAAATGGATTTTCTAAATGACGTCAGTGAGCTGTGCGTGGTGGTACACACTTGTAATCTCAGCACTCAGGAAGTTGAGGCAGGAACATTGCCATGAGTTTGAGGCCAGCCTGGGCTACAGAAGTGAGTTCAAGGCTAGTCTGCACTACATAGTGAAACCCTGTCTTTTTTTTTTTTCTCAGTGGATCCTGGGAATTGAACTCAGGACCTCATGCTTGGGGGTTCTGGATTCTGGCTCTGCAGATCGATCTCAGCAATAAACTATTTTATTTGAGTTTTTTACTGGTTACTGAAGCCAGTATGCAGAACAAGAAATTCCAAAAGGCCATTGTGTTAAGAGTATTATAAGGGGCCTGTTGAATAAAATCACATTGTGTATTTATTCAATTATAAAGATGAACTGGAGTCATTTTTAGTAAAAATGGATAGATCTTGTGACCATAATGTTCAATGACATAAATATCAAATAATTTCTCTTATATGTGAGACATAGTTATAAATAGATTAAATAGCAAAATAAAGGCAGATTTTTTGCAGTAGGGAAAGGTGATTGGGGAAGGAGGAGGGAAGAGTGAATCAAGGGTAATCTAGGTATATTGTTTATATGTATAAATCCCCCAAAATAAATGTAAATTTCATGTATTGGCAACATATACCAATAACAAATATGAGAAAAAATTAGGAGCTTGTTCACCATGGAAATTTCTGGCCACCCCTCCCCGTTTCTGATCAGTATTTCTGCAGCTGAACACAGAGATCTGCATTTTTAAGAATTTAACTGGATGCTTCTGATGTCAGTTTTGATGGATTCCAAGTACACTGACTTATATTGGTCTTTGGCAGCAGAAGGGGAAGGCTGAGTGGGAACAACTGGCAAAATAGCATGGGGAATCATCAACTATTTGCTTTTCTTCTCTGCTGCATCAGATTTACTATGCTTGACCTGGCAGGCAGGGAAGAGTGAGTGGGACTGAGTTTACTACTGAGCTTAGACGAAGTATGACACAGCATCTTTCCACATGGGGAGCCTCCATTTATATTTGTTGTATGTAACATTGGAGGGGAGTGGAATGGAAAGTGAGAGGTTGAAAGGAATGGTCTGCACTGAAATTAGAACATTTGCCTTTTTATCAGTACCTCAAAATGTATAAAGCTTTAGGAAGAGACTTGATGTAACTTCTGAGCAGATGGTTCAGTACAAATAACATTATATTATTATAAGGTCTTAGTCTGATTGTAGGGTGAGTCAAGCAATCATCTCACAGAAAGGAGAATAAGCTTTGACAGAGCTAATCCTGACCCACTTGAGAATTTCTAAATGAACTGTAAAATTATTGCTGCAAGAGGGACTCCATAAAGGCTATGTATATATATTTGGCAAAACCTAAAAAGTACAGAGGCACTAGCTGTAATCAGCCCATTTAAAAACGTGGCTTTTAAAGCTCTAGAATAATAGACCATTTGCCCTTTATTTTAAAAGAACTAAAGACTGCAGATTCTATACAAGAATTAATGAAAACATCAGTAATGTAACATTAGCCACTTTTTAGCCATTTGTTTTAGAATCCCTTATCGGAGAATTATTTCAATTCTGCCTGCCAAAAGTACCTGTGTGCTACTGTGCTAATTACGCTAATTAACAAAATGGCTGAAATGATGGAGTGACCTGATTGAATGACTCCATTTTCAAGTTGTTGGCTCCCAACTGCGGGATCAATTCAAAGGTAGACTTAAACCATTATCTAAATAGGGGAGACTTTAAAAAGTCTGGAAATATGGTTCATATACTTGGGAACTAGAGGAGAAAGGACACTTGAAAGCGCATACTTTACAGGGAAGACTGAGGAAAAAGAGTGAGAGAGAAAGTAGCTGGAGACCTCTCTCCCTTGGACTCAGCAGGCCTTTCACTGAATAGAATTAACATGTAGACAAGATGTCAAAATAGCTCAAATTTTAACTGGGGAGTCACTGGTCTTATCCTGAAATAGAAATGAAATGTGGTGATGGACTCTAATGGCATTTGATTGGACCAGGTGGCGGGTAGGAAGCACAGGACCACCACTATAATCTGTGGTTTAATTGTGTTAAAATCCATTTGTCCTCTTCCCAGCAGTCATAGTTGATGGGTTTATGTTTTTGCCAGGTGTGCATCCTAGAGGTAAAGTTTGGTATCAGTTATAACTTGAACAAATTTTCCAGGATTCTTTCTTCAGCCGGAACTTCTAAAAGAAAAGAGATATAATTTAAAGACAGAAGAACAATGTTGCTCTGTTGTTTGAAGTACCACAGATTGCTTCCAAGATAACTTTTAATCTAATGCTATAAAGTACATTTTGTACTAAGAAGGTGGGAAATAAATCCCATAATTTTAATAAAATTTTTGAAGCAGCCAACTTTTGCAGTTTGAATAACATCGACATTTTGTGAAGCTACAGCTGTGTGTAAGACTTAACAAAATTCATATATTAAATCAAACCTATAAACATGTTAAATTGTCCCCAGCCATAACAACATTGATAAATATTGCCTATGGATTGAGATAAAATTAGGTAGTACCTAGCTCTTTGCACATAAACTTGATATCATAGCATCTGTTTTTGATGACTGGTTAACTAATTGTCTGAGTTGTGGGATTACAAAATTTATGAAGCGGCACTGTATTGATTTTTATTAAAATGTCTTACCAAAAAAGCAGAAGGCAAATGTGGTTCTGTAAAATATTATTAAGGGTCAAACAGTGGAAATCAACTGACTTCCCCTCAGAAATATTTGATTGTTTTATAATTTCATCTCCTATTAACACTTGACATGTTCGTTTTCCACTGATAATTGTAAAGAAAATTTATCTGTGTCAAAAACTAATTTAGTAATTAATTAGCTTTGTTTCTCATAGCAGCCTTATAATGTATTTATTGGCGTAATTAAATGTTCCAGGTTTTGGGGGCATAGTCAGTTTATTGTATTTATATTGTAAAACTGCCTTTGACTCACTTATATTTTATATTTTGTTAGTACATGTTTGTAGAACATGATGATTGCATTCATTGTGGGGAGTAGGTAGAGGTACACACCTTATCTTTATTCCTTTTTATTCTCCTACCTCCCTCTCTCCTCCATCCCTTTCCATCTCCCTCCATCTCAAGATCCCCTTCTCATTTACTAGAAATCTATCCCTATTTCCTATTATCTTTTGCTGACTAAATTGTTTATACTTTGGCTTTCTTATATAAGGGAAGTTTATGCAATATTTAAGTTTGTGTGCCTGATTTATTTCACTTAACATTATGGTCTCAAAGTGCATCCATTTCCTTACAAATGATGCAAATTTATCCTTCTTTATGGCACACACAGTAGTACTTCCTGTACATAAGTAATACATTTTCTTTATCCATTTATCTGTTGACAGATATATAGACTGCTTCAAAGAATTAGCTATCATGAGTTGTGTTGCTATGAACATGGGTATGTATGTATCACTATAGTTATGACATTTTCAATTCTTTTAGGAAGATACCTAGAAGGAAAATAGCTTGGCTCAAAGGAATTTCTATTTTTTGTTGTCATTTTTTGAGGAATCTCCATTGTGATTGTACTAGTTTACGTTTTCCCCAACAACATAGAGGGTTTTCTCTTCCTGCTGTAGCCTCACCAGAGTTTGTTATTATTTGATTTCTTGACTGTAACCATTCTTCTGTAGTAAGATGGAATCTCAATATTATTTTAATTTGAATTTTTCTATTTGCCTGAGATGTTGAACATTTTTTCATACATTTATTGGATGTTTGTACTTTTTTTGAGAAGTGTCTATTCATTTCAGTTGCCCAGTTTTTCACTGAGTTTTTATTTTGGGAGGGGTCCTCAACTTTTTGAATTCTTTGTATATTCTAGATATTATCTGGGGTCAGACAAGTAGCTGGCAATTCCCCACCCCCCATTCTATAGGTTGTCTCTTCGCTTTGTTGATTGTTTTCTTTGCTCTGCAGAAGTCTTTTAATTTACTATACTCTTATTTGTTAGTTCCTGATGTCATTTCATATGCAATTGAGGCTCTGTGCCTATGTCTTTAAGAGTTTTTCCTATTTTATCTTACAGAAGATTAAGTGTTTCTGTTTTACTACCTAGGTCCATGATCCAATTTTGCTGTGTTTTGGTACATGGTGAGAAATATAGGTCTAGATTCAATCTTCAGCATGTGTATAACCAGTTTTCCCAGTGCCACTTGTTGAAGAGGCTATCTTCAATGTATACTTTTTGTCCCTTTTTAAAAAATGAGATGATTGAATGTGACTGGGATGTTTCTGCATCTTTTTTTTTCTGTTCCATTGATCCATGTGTTTGTTTTTGTGTTAGTGCCCTGCTGTTTTTGTCATTGTAGCTTTGTACTGTAGCTTTAAATCTGAGATTGTGTTGCCTCCTTTAGTTTTGTTGTTCAGGATTGCTTTCGCTATTCTGGATCTTTTCTGGTTCCATATAAATTTTAGAATTTATTTTTTGTTCTTTGAGGAATGCTGTTGGTATTTTGATAGGTATGTGTTAAATTTACATATATCAGTTTTTGTAGTATGGTCTTTTGATACAGTTGATTCTGCCTATCTGAGAACAGCAGGTATATTTCCATTTTCTGATGTCCTCCTCAATATCCTTTTTCATGTACTGTGGTTTCCATTATAGAGATCTTTCACTTCCTTGGATGGGTTAATTCCTAAATATTTAATTTTTCTTGAAGGTATTATGAATGATAAATTTTTTGTTACTGAATTTATTATTGGTGTACAGGAATGCTATTGTTTTTTGTGTGTAGGTTTTGTACCCTACTACCTTACTGAATGTATTTATTAGTTTTAGGAGTCTCTAGTTGGAAATCTTTTGATTTTCTATATAGAAGGTTGTGTTATCGTCAAATAATGACAATTTGACTTTTCCCTTTCCTATGAATATCCCTTATAGGTCTTTCTCCTGCATAATTACTTTGGCTAATGTTTTGAGTACTATATTAAACAAGAGTGTTGACAGTGCAGATTTTAATAGCATCAGATATTCTTGTATTTCCTTTCTTTTTATCCCTTAAATGCCAAAAGATCATTTCCAAAGGACTAAGTTTTTTTCATATAGCTCAAGAAGGACCAGCACAATGTACAAAAGGTAAGAAATGAGGCATAAGAGGAACACCTGTCAGTACTCTCAAAGCTGTCTTCATAGCGCTCACTGTCCAAATCATTTGTCCTGAGGAGCATCAACCATTTTCCATCTTTTTGTTATAGTAGATATATTTTTGGTGTGTTCCTTTATTTGGATTTCTGTAGGTGTTACACACTTTTTGGTGGATACATGTTGGCCTCTATGTAGTTTTAAAAGTTTATCTATAGGTCTTCAATTTTCTAATTCTCTTGTGATGCTCTTGAAAGTCTTGATATTATTTGAGATTTAAATTTGAGGAATTCGATGGCAACTCTTGACCACATAAAATGTACCTACCCCATTCTGATTTTCTTCCCCATTCCCATCCCCACTGCTTTTTCCTCATAAGGTAATCAATAGTTGGTTACTTTCTTTTGCTCAGTTGCTATCTTGGCTAGGAGTGAAAATGATAATTTTATTGCTTTTAACTAATAACCAAGAAGAAAAGATAAAAATCCCTCATTCAGTTGTAAGTAAGCAAAATAAGTTTTTTTTTAAAAAATTAGATATGTCCTTAATCCTTTTCATTATTAGATACACTGTGCTTCAGCATTTGACTGTCAGAGGTTATTTTGTGGTACTCTCTAGTCATTTTCCCAGTATTTCTAAATTTCTTCTCTCCCAAGCACAAGTAGGGTTGTACTTCTTGGATATTCTGTAGTTGGGTAGGTTCTGGCCAATGAACCATGAGAAGTGGTGGGTATTATTTCTGGCCTGGAATATTCAGCCTTTCACACCCTGTATAGAGACCTGCAATTTTATGTGTGGCTACTTAGCTATGAGGATGAGCAAAATGAGCCTGAGAAGCAGACTTTACCTACTTTTCAGCACTTTAATGTACCATGAGAGTGAAAAAAAAGACTTTTTTTAAGCTACAAAGATTTTCTTCTGTAAGAGAAGGGTATCTGTAAGACTAGACATTATACTTCTATAGTATGCATCTGTATTAAGAATATGGATAGTTTAATAACTAAAAATGATTGAGAGTATTTGTAGCTTTTATTAAAAATTTTAAAGGTGTGGTAGACTAAAACAAAAAGCACATTGACTTCAGAGTCAGACTAGAGTCCAGTCAGCTTTGCTATCTCAAGGATGGTTAACTCTGTGCTTGGTTTCCTCAGTTGAAGAAGATAATACCTATGTCTCCACTGCTGGATTTTTGAGACTATCTGTGAAGTGCCTGGCACAAAAATAATATCAGCTAACATTTATTTAGTACTTAGTACATGGTGGGTACTGTTCTATTACCTTTATGCTATGGACTGAACTATGTTCCTGTATCTCTTGGATGTTGAAACCCTCACTCTCATGTGAGTTGGAGATGGGTCTTTGAAAGGCAATTAGGGTTAGATAAGATAGTGAAAGTTGGACCCTCATAGTAACATTAATGGGTGTATTAGAAGAGGAAGAGAGAGGGGATCACTTTCTCTCTACTGTGTGGAGACAGAGAAGGCTGGAAGAGAGCTGCAGCAGAAACCAGATCTTGCCAGAAGCTTGATCTTGGATCCAGAGCTATGAGAAAATTACTTCTTGTTTAAGCCATCCATAATATAACATCGTCTATAGTATTTTATTCTAACAGCCAGAGAAAACTAATGCACATATTAATTCATTTAATCATCACAGTAGCAATTGGAGTAATTTCTACTATTAATCACATTCTACAGATAAACTGAAGTAAAGAGAGGAGAAAGACTTGCCCAAAGTCACCCACTGATTCCAGTCAGGCAGTCAGGCCTCCAGCCCATCCTCTTAACCACTGTGCGATAAATAGGATCACATGTTTCTATTCTAAAACAGAAGGTGGTGTTGCTTTAGGACAGGGGTCCCCAAACTGTGGGCCATGGAACAGGTACAGACTGCACAGAAAGAAGCCTGCTCCCCACGGCAGGCACTCCTGTCCAAACTGTGCCTCCTGTTAGGTCAACAGAGGCATTAGATTCTCATAGGAGTGTGAATTCTACTGTGAACTGTGCATGTGTGGGTTCTAGGTGGCCCTTTCCCTTGAATCATTCCAAACACCAACCCAGCCCCTTCCACAGAAAAATTTTCTTTCATGAAATTGGACTCTGGTGCCTAAAAAGTTGGAGACTGCTGCTCTAGCAATACGGCCAGCCCGGTGAGTTGCCTTCCTGCCTCATGTTGCAGCTATTCCTGCCCATAGGTATAATGCACCTGGCACAGTCTCTTTTATCGGTGCAAAACAAAAATGGATGCAGTGTTCTGAACCCAGAGAACGGGCCTCTATTCGACAAGGTGGAGTGGAGAGACAGAAAATAAAAACTGCCAATTTGGATCCCTGAATGTGAGTTCTTTCCATTCCAATGTGGGAAAGCAGCAGAGGACCTATTGGCAATAGCATTCATGACCTTGAAGTTAGTTTCCCAAAGATGTATAATTCTGTACTGAGAAGGCCCCAAGTCTATCTGGTAATTGTGCATTCAACGGTTCTTTTATTCTGTCTCAAATGCAAAGTTGTTCTTTGTGTAGATACGATGCTAATGTTATTCTCTTTCCCCTGCATACAGATAGAGCACATGGAGAACCCAGATGGGTTTGTGGTGATTTAAGGACAAAACTTTAGTAAGTGATTATATTAATGATCAATTTGTAGGTCTGTTAGCTTGAATTCTATGGAGGTATGTATGCAGTATCTTTCATGAACACTAAACTAAATGCAAACATATTTTTATATTGTCATCACTTTGAAGAGATTTATCTTTCAAAGCAAAGAATAATCTTCAACTCATAAATTTGATCCATGCTTCACTTGAAAGAGTGTTTGTTTTTCTAAACCTAATCCTCAGAAATCAGCCATGAGGTTCCCAAATATTTCAATCTTGTTAACGATGCTTACTTTAAATTCAGATCCCATTTATCAGTACCTTCTTGAAATAGTCAAGAAGCCTTGTCGTTTTTCAATTATTTCTAGTATGCTAAGGGGATTTTGAAATTATCTATTAATGAACCTCTTTCTTCTCTTTCCTTTCTCACAGCAATTCTCCATAGAAGGGGAAGGGGGAAAACTTATACGGTCTTAGATTTGGGAAAGAAGGGTGACTTGGGTAAGTTTAAGATGATGGTTAGAAGCTGAAATAAAAGATATTTTTATAATAGGCGTGCTGTCTGCAATTCACCTCCCTAAATGTAGATACTTGATGTTTGAATCAATAAGATTATATCAATATGATGTTTGAATGCATTTGCTGATACAGTGAGTATAAGAAAACACATGAGGAAGCCCGCATTTACTTACTCATAATGTACAAGCCATTGGGTCAAATGTATTGAGCATATTTTAATATTAAATCCCTGCAGTAATCCCTAAGTGTTATGATTGATCATTGTTTAAAGGTAAGCAAAAGAAGGCTTAGATGCTTTGTCACTTAGGAGATAAAAGGTTGCAAAACTGGTTAGTGGCATAACTAAGATTTGATCCCAAGTATGTCTGAGTTCAGTACAAGTTTTTAGCTACTTGTGATATTCCAGCTCCTCCACTGAGAATGGAGGTGGGCAGGGGGAATCCCAGAGAAGATTCAAAAGAGAGCATTTTCTCACTTTCATATACAAGACAGAAAAATGCTCTGTTTTCAACCTTTTTTCAGCAAGTATGTACGAAGCCTTGGGATCTGTGGAGTGCTTTATATGTTTGAGGCACTGTGTTAGGGGAGCTGTGCTATGTACATTCTGTTAGGGGTACTGGCATTAGCTGATTTGGTTTGTACTCTGACAGAATATTTTCCCACTTTTGACAAGAGTCAGAATGCAAACCAAGAGTACTCTCATCTACTGGGATCTGAAGTACTGAGACAATAATTTATAGCTCTAAATAGATTTTCTGGTCTCCCAAAGGATCTGAGGGTATTTCAAAATTCCATTCACTTTAATAGGTGCTTACTAAGTGCTGACTGGATGTCAAACAGAATGTTCGTATTGAGGTTACAGAGACAAGTAAGACATCCTCCCTGCCCTTGAGGAGCTCTGTGTCTAAGGGGGCTATTTAACTATTCCACTTGCAAATACAGAGGTTTATAGGAACACATAGATAAAGAGATAAAGGTATGAGTGTCTCTATTCCAAATAAGATTTCAGAAGCAAGACATAAATGCCTACAATAAAATACCATAGGAGAGAAAATTAATCAGGAAAAAGAGAGAAGTGGTTAGGGTAAAAATAAGCCTGGAGAAATTATTAAGATGTGAAGAGTACCCTATGTTCTGCATGTCCTTTACAATAGTTAGTGGTTAGGCTTTGTCTTAAGCTTCCCAGCTGTCAAAGCAAACATGATGAATTATAAAGTTCACACTTTGCACAGAAGTACACTGTTGTTCAGTAGAAGCATATGTTTTTCCTGGTGTTGAAATCTGAGAAAATGATTCATTCTGAGTCTTTCTAAAAGGGAACCATGTGAAACAGTGACCCTTAGCCTAAACGCCACAGCACATGGCAATAGGAATTTCCAAGTGATAACTCATTAGCACACTAGCTGAATGAATAATGCCAAAGTGGAATTCTGAAAATAAACATTCACAAGGGCCAAAGTGGAAAGCACCATGGGCCAGGTGGTTATTGCTCTGGTTTAAAAGGGGCTGGAAACTTACCTCTGATCTTGGAGACACGTCTGAGATGATCTCTGTCCTAAACTGTAAGTTTCAAAGGGAAAACCAATTCATTGCCTCAACCTCAAGGACATATGGAAACTCATTCACCTGCCTTTTTCTATTTATTTGTTTATTTATGTGAGTTGTCACGTGTGGAATGAGATGGACTGGAGTTTAACTCTACTTTCTTAAATTGTGCCACTGTTATGGTTTAAATATGAAATGTTCCCCAAAGACTCATTTATTGAGGGCTTGATCCCCAGTGCAGCAGTGTTCAGAGGTGTGACCTGGGGAGGTCATTGGATAATGAGGAGATTAACCTCTTCAAATGGATTAACCCACTAATGATATCATAATTTCATAGCAATTTTTGGGGGTGATGGCAACAGGAGGTTGGGACATAGTTAAAGGGAGTGGATTTTGGGGGTAAGACTTTGGGAACTGTACTGGGCCCTGTGCCCTTTACTTTCTGGCTCTCTTTCTCTATCTCTCTACTTCCTGGTAGCCTGGACTGAGCAGGCTTCCTCTGCCACACCCTCAACAGTGAGATTTTTGCCTCCTAACAGATCTACAGCAATGGAGCCAGCTGAGCAGGGTTTGAAACCTCTGAAACCGTGAGTCAAAATAAAACTTCCTCCTTTGAGTTTTCTGAGATATTTTGTCACAACAGTGGAAAACTAACTGTCACAGTTACACTGGACAATTTGTTTGTCCTCCCTAATTGTTTTTATCCCACATGATTTGGGAGAATAATACCTGCTTTAGTACTACTGGGAATAACAAGTGAAATAGTATAGTTCAGAGTAATGCAAACATTTAACAATAGCTATCAAAATGATGAAATTACTGTAATTCTTGTCAAAATACTCTACACATTTAAATGGCAGAAGAATGTCCTTTTTCTACTTTACAACTTTGGTTTTATTCATTTAATATGTATCAATTAAAAAATATACAGTAAAATCTCTTTCATCACTTTAATATATTTTACTAGATTTTATTCCTTGCAGTGTAGCATTTATAATGCTTTGTTTAATTTTGAATGTTTTATATATTATTAAAACTTTTTTTTCTAATAGCTGAGATAAACACTTGAGCATTTTAGGCATGTGAAAGAAAATGCGAAACAAAATGAGATAAAACCAAAGTACTTCAGGCTAATAGAAACCTCACTAGGCTTCCACTCAAGATCCTCAGTTGACGTTTGATGAAAAAGAACATAGCTCAAAGAAATGCACTTGAGACCTGTGCAACTCTATAATTTTAATTGCAATTAAGATCTTTCAGAAGGAGTGCTTTAGTTAATGCCCTTGGTTAGTAGATGAGTACTAATTTGCATGCTTAGACAATGCATATTAAAAGGCCTACAGTATAAAGGTCTAGAAAGCAGATAGCTGGCTAACCTAGATGTGTCAAGTCTACATATCCAGGTACCTCACAGAATAGCCC
Organism: Dasyprocta punctata; assembly: GCA_004363535.1. Classification (NCBI taxonomy): domain Eukaryota; kingdom Metazoa; phylum Chordata; class Mammalia; order Rodentia; family Dasyproctidae; genus Dasyprocta; species Dasyprocta punctata. The sequence continues at coordinate 32,472 of RJWM01011029.1, forward strand.
TTCCATGTTCATAGGTGTTTCAGGAGTACTTTGTCGACTTTCTTGGTACTGGTCCTATCTTTTTTTAGGTTCTCAGTGCAGGTTTCCTGTGCAGCTCACACCAGGGGAGGTCACATAGGTCAGCTGAGCCTCTGACGCTACTCTGTCAGCCTTCAGGAAGCAGATCCTTCCTTGGGTACATAGGGATGCAGTGGGAAATCGCTATAAGGGTTCTGCTGAGGTTCTCTGGAAATTTGGAACAATTTGAATCCAAACACTGCCAGAAGTCAGATCTCTGTGAACTGGAGCATAATGCTGTGATTCGAAGGTCTCTGAGGTGGCAACTGGCATTGCAGAGGACTGTGGTTTCCCAGTGTTATTTCATGGCTTGATTCAGATGGTGGACTAGAGAATATTTCATTTTGTGGGCAAATTAGATCATGTTAAGTGGTTTGAGCACTCAGAAGAATAAAACTGAAATTTAAAATAATTGTAGAGAACAGATCATATGTCAATGGGGGAAAGCTAGACACATACATAAACACAAACATGCACGTAAGCACATACATGGATGCAGGGAGACAAACACAGCAAGGCATGAGAAAAAGAGAGAAAGTATAAATGAGAGAGAAACTAGAATCAGAGTATCCATTGCATCTAGCAATGCATGGTACAGGGTAATCACTAAGGAAATACTGGTTTGATTAGATTAACCTAACATAGATTCATTCACTGAAATGGTCAGGCCTCCCCTTCTAGTAAGTTGTTGTACAAAGGCATACAAAGTTAAGATGCTATGTAACACTCATAGCATTCAGCTGTCTTTCATACTAGTTACTCCAGTTGCTTAAACACAAACACATGCACACGCACACGCACACACACACACACACACACACAGACTCCACTCCCCCCCAAAAAACCTTTGGTATCTAAATAAATCAATAAATAAATGCAAAAACTGCTATTCTTCTCACTCTTTTTATTTCCTTTTGCATTGCTGAAGATGTCACTGTAGCTATGACATAACTGATACTGCTCATATAACTTTTAATTTAGATTTGGAGACTGATTAGGCCTGGTTCCTGTTTATTATTTACAAAAAGTCTCCTCCACTCAGAAGAAAACATGGGGCCCCCCTTAGTCATGCTGGACCATACTTCATCTCTCCTCGTACTGTGAACACATCTGTGATAGACTGAACCATTTGAATTATTGATATTGTAATATCTTCACACATGGAGAGGATGGTGAAGAGCCATTATTAACTGTCAGAAGACTGGATTCAGTGGAGGAGTATCTACTCAGCCAAGAGATCTTACTTACGTGGAAAGAAATCTCACTTTCTTGAAAAATTTTCTGTCTTTATAGATGTTTTCATTATTTTAAATAGGCTAAACTTGTAGGAAATCTAACACTGAGACAACTGATTGTTAACACTTAACAGACTAGGTCAAATTATAGTTTAACTTTTTTTTTCTCAGTTATCTTTACTATGTGTTTGATTATGAAGTCTACATTGAAATCTGGAGCCCTGAAAACCAAGTTTGTTTTGGAAAACCAAACCCAGTATTAAATACAGACAGACATTTGTCTCTTCCTGCTAGTACAGCTTTGTGCTGTTTCTCCTTCTGTAGAATTAATATAATGAGTGACATCAAGGACTAAAATAGTGATTAAACAGTCTGATTAATTAGACTCAGGTTGGTGCGTGTTACAGCAAGGGCTCAGTAAATAAAGACTTCTATTTCTCCTTCTTCTTCCTCCACCCCTTCCCCTTCTGCTTCTCTTTTTGCAGTACTGGGGATTAAACCTAGGGCTATTGCACTGAAAAACATCCTCAGCCTTCTTGTCTTTTTTTTTTCCCCTTTGGTACTGGGGATTGAACTCATGATCTCAGGCTTGCCAAGCAGGCGCTTGTTCTGCTGAGCAAAACCCCCGGCCTGCCCTATTGGTTTTTTATTTGAGACAAGGGTTAATTAGTCAGCATGGTAGGACTCCAGGCTGATGAATCCACTGATGTTGAAAAGGCAACAGCACGTGTTTTGTGTGACACATTTTAGAGGAGGATGTGCATGAATTCAATTTGTCACTCTAAGGGAAAGATGACTGTATCCAAGTTAGTATTCAAAGTGGCTTCATTCAAAGCCAAACTGGAATTATAGGGATAATGAGTGAACATTGGAATTTTTGACATACTTCAAACACTAGCAGAAATTATGACATTAAGCCAGGGCCTTATTTCTCTGAGCTGGTGTATGATCATCTATCTTGGCTTTCAAAACAATTCGAGCATGAGTTCTCAACCACAGAAGGCCCCTAAACTGAGGAGGAATGGATCCACGACTTATTTTTGAATAAGTGACAGATGAATCAATTTTGTTTGTGCTAGAAGGGGTTCAGTTGTTTGAAACCACAACATTGTGTTTGCTGAACATTGTTGATTAAAAAAGATAATACTGAGATCATTTCGACATATTAGGGTTCATGGTATATGGGATCCAAAATGTATTTTTACTTTAAAATATCTTACTTTTGAGATGCATGCTGTTATCACATTTTTGAACTAAGGTAGCAGAGCCTCTCATTACAATGAAAATGTACTGTTTTGGAGTAAAGCCACATTAAGCTTTTATTGTTTAGTTATCTCAGCATGAATTAGATCCTGTCTAGCTGGGCACGTAGCAGAGGGCCATCTCTAAAAATGAAGGCTTTGGGCAGGTGAGCTGTGATGACTGAGAGAACATGGAATAAGCATGGGCTGAACAGGCCTGGGTAGGGAAGCCTGTGAAAATAGAATTCTACAAAACTATCTTTCAAAATTAATGGAGAAATAAGATACTTCCATGACAAAGAACAGCTGAAGAAATTCATGATCACCAAACCAATCCTACAAAGTGTACTGAAAGATGTTCTGGGAAGAGAGAGAAATGACCACAATTCCAGGAACAACAACCGAAAGAAATCACCAGCAGGGCAAACTACTAAACACATGAGAGAAGTATGGAGCCAACAGGAGAAAAATAACATGACAAAGACAAACCAATACATATTGGTCATAACCGTTAATGTAAATGGCCTCAAATCACCAATAAAAAGAAACACAGAGTAGGTAAAAAAACAAAACCCATCAATTTGTTGCATACAAGCAACACATTTAACTCAAAACGAAATTCATAGACTGACAGTCAATGGAAAGAAAACAATGCTCCATGTCACAGGAACCCAGAAAAAAGCAGGGGTAGCTTGTCCATCAACTGCAGAATGGAAAAGAAAGATATGGTATTTTTCCACCCCTGAGGATCCACCATAGCAAGGCCTGGTGATCTGGTGAGCCTGCCAGGGGCCCAGAGAAGAAGCCACACCACAAGACTCCACCCCAAGTGAGACCCGAAGACTCAGTGAGCCCAATGTCAGTCTGGAGAAGAAACTACACTCCGAGGCTTTGCTGCCACTGGGGGAGTATCAGTGAACCACCACCTTATGCCTCTCCACCACTCCAGGAGACCTGGATTGGAAAAACCCAGGTGCCTAGCCCAGTCCCCTACACTGAGGGATGGGCAGACAATGCTGGAAATGCCCAGGACGCAGCAATGGGCTGATTTGGAGAAACACAGGAAAATGTCAAGGGGAAGGAGCAAAATACAGTCTCAGACCTCCAGCCCACCCAGAACAGGTTCAGGAGACACAGAGATAGTGAAAATTTAAAGTCATACACCTGAATTTCAACTTAGTTCTGGTATTGTTTGGTTAATTTTACATGCCTATGTCTGATGGTCTGGACAGCTACTTTGAAGATAACAAAATGCATTATGGTAGCCATTGTTGATTTCCTATTATCTTGTTTTGAACTCCTGTGTCTTTTCATTGTTTTATTTTGTTTCATTCTGTTTTGTTTTGTTCAGTTGTATTATGTCTGATGATCTAGACAGCTAACTTGAAAGTAACAAGATGTATTATGGTAGCCATTGTTGATATCCTCCTATTATTGTGTTTTTAATTAATTTAGTTTATTTTTTGGTACCAGAGATCAAGCTCACAACCTCGCACCTGCCAGGCAGGTGCTTAGGCCACTGAGCTAAATCCCTGGCTATTATTTGGTTTGGAGGTCCTGTATTGCTTTCATTGTTTTGTTTTGTTTGGCTTTATTCTGTTTTGTTTGGTTTGGTTTTAATCTCTTTAAAATAAAACAAACAAACAAATAAATAAATCAATAAATCAAGATACCCCAAAATAGGAAATAGAAATAGAGACATTTCTCAGAAGAAGCACAAATGGTCAGTAAATTCAGGAAGAAATGTTCAACATCACTGGCCATTACAGAAATGTCAATTAAAACAACACTGAGATTTGATTCTACCTTCTTCTAGAAAGAATGGCTATTATCAATAAATTAAATAACAATAAATGCTGGCAAGGTTGTAGGGAGAAAGTAACACTTTTACACTATTATGTGGGAATGTAAACTAGTATGACCACTATGGAAATCAGCAGGAAGATTCCTCAAAAAACTAAACACATGCAAAGCCATGTTTACAGCAGCACACCTACTAATAGCTAAATATTGAAAGAGGCTTATATGTCCATCAATATTGATTGGATTAAGGAAAAGTATTTATATACAATGGAGTACTACTTTGCCATAAAGAAGGAGAATATATATATATATATATATATATATCATACTGGTATGCTAGATATCAGTCCTCTGTCAGAAGAGTACCTGGAGATTTTTCCTCATTCTGCAGGTTGTCCCTTCATTTTGTTGATATTTTCTTTATCTATGTAGGATCTTTTTAATTTGATGTAATTTTGTTTGTTGATTCTTGATATTTTCCACGGTGTTAGTAAAGTTCTTGCCTGTACCTGTGGCTTCAAGTCTTTTCCCTAAGTCACTTTTCAGCAGTTTCAATGTTTTTGTTTTTATATCTAGGTCTTTGATCCATTTTGATTTGATTTTCATCCAGGGTGATTGATATGGATATAGTTTTATCTTCTGCACATGAATAGCAAGTTGAAAGTCAGTGAAGAGTATGTTATTTATTATCTATGTGCTTCTATAGTTTGTGTGATTTCTTTGGCTGTTGATATTCCTCTCTCTCTCTCTCTCTCTCTCTCTCTCTCTCTCTCTCTCTCTCTCTCTCTCTCTCTCCATCCTTCCTTCTTGTGGGACTGGAGATTTAACCCAGGACCTTTACACTAAGCCATGTCCCCAGTCTCCACCCTTGAATTCATAATAAAAATATTGACACAAGTTCTTGCTAAGTACATATGCTGTTGCCCATGCTGGGCTCAATATTGTGATCCTCCCTCCTCAGCCTCCCAGACTGTTGGAATTATAGGCATGTACCACTGCACCTGGCTTTACTGTTGTTTTTAGTTTCATTACATTATGATCTAATGGGATTAAAGATATTATTTCATTTCTTTTGCATTTATTGAGTCATGTTTTATGGTCTAAAATATAGTCTATTTTGGAAGAAGTTTTGTGGGCTGCTGAGAACAATGTGTGTTCTGCTGTTGAATGAAATACTCTGAAGATATTTCTTGCATCCATTTATTCTATGGTGTCATTTAGTTTCAATTTTTTGTTGAATTTTCATCTGGTTGACCTGTTGGTGTCTATTTGTCCTTTTATGTCAAATACTTTTTGTTTTACGAAATTGGGTGTGCAGATGTTCAGCAAATATGTAATTACTGTTGTTATTATTTCTTGGTGAATTATTCTCTTTATCAACATGTAACAACGTTCTTTGTCTTTGCTGTTCAGTTTCTGTCTGGAGTCAACTTTGTTAGAAATTAGAATAGCTAACCCTGTTTGCTTTCAACCTCTGGCTGCATGGAGTACAGAGTTTCATCCTTTCACTTCCAGTATGTATGTGTTTTTTGTCAGTTTGGTGTGTTTCTTAGTTACTTTTCTCTTGTTGTCAAGACAAAATATCTGACACCCAGAGTTGAAGGATGAAAGGTTTATTTGGTTCACAGTTTGTAGAGGTTTCAGTCCATAGGCAGCTGGCTCCAAGGCCGAGTGGCCTCACAGAGGAGAAACAGTTTTTGGAAGGCAGAAGGTGGCAAGTGACATACAATCAACTAGTGACGGGTTCCTTCTGCCCCTTTTGCATTCTATCTAGGCTACCTGGTTTAGAGTGGGTGCTAAACCAATCAGTGGATTGTTTCAGTAATCACATACCCTTAATCCCAGTACCACACATTCTAGATCCAGCCACCTCTGAAAAAACCTCGCCTATGGCTGCATGAGTTTTTTGCCAGACATCTAGACACAACCCATAATAGTGTCTCTTGCAAGCAACATATAATTGAGTTCTGTTTTTTTGATCCAATATAGAGTTAAGACCATTTACACTGAGTGTCATTAAAAGTTATATTATGATTCTTGTCAGTAATTTTTCTTGGTGGTTGAATCATGTCTGTTTTCTTTTGTTTAACCAGTCATCCAGTGAGGTTAATTTTTTTGGCGGCGATGGGGTGGTTCTGGGGTGTTGCTATTCTCCTTGTTTCTGTTTAAAATTCCTTTAGGTATTTTCCTCAGTGCTGGTTTTTGGTTATTAATTTCTTAGTTTGTCTTTATTGTGGCAGGTCTTTTCTCCATCAGTTTTGCAGGATATAATAATCTGGGTTGACAATTGTTTTCTTTTAAGTCTTGAAAAGTTTCACTTCAAGATCTCCTGATCTTTAAGGTATGTGTTGCAAAATCTGTGGTTATTCTGATGAATTTGCTCTTGTATGTAATTTTTGGTGCTTTTCTTTAATAGCTTTTAGTATACCCTCTTTGGTCTGATTTGTGGCGTTTTGACCATGTTCTGTCATGAGAGGTTGTTTTTTGGTTGTATCTATTGAGAATTCTAAATGCCTCCCTTTCCTGGGTTTTCATGTCATTTCCTAGATTTGGGAAGTTTTCTGCAATAATTTTGGTGAATAAAGTTTTGTACCATTAGTCTCTGCCTCTGTGCCTTCCTTAAATCCAATGTTCCTTAAGATTGTTCCTTTAGACTTATCAAAACTCTTGGTTCATCTTTGATTGTATCTTCTTTTCATTATTGTTGAACAAATATTTCTCTACATTAACCTTGTCCTTAAGTTCCAATATTCTAATTTCTTATTGATCTTGCCTATTGCTGAAACTTTCAATTGTGTTTTTTATTTCTATGATTTTCCCGCTTGATTCTTTTCCTTATAATGCCCCACTCTTTTTTTTTTTTTAATGTTTTTTGGTTTTTAGTGAGTCAGGATCTCACTATGTAGTTCAGACTATGTTGAACTCACCATGTAGCCCAGGCTGGTCTTGAACTTGCAGTGATTCTCCTGCCTCAGGGATTATAGGTCCACACCACTACATCTGGCTTATAATTCCTTACTGAAGTGATATTTCATATACTGCATTGTATCCCATAGTCCTGTAAACTGTTTATTTGCATCTTTTAAATCTCGTTAATCATAATAGCTATTAATTCATTTAGCTGCTTATTTGCATCATCTTTAAGTTTATTGATCTTCTCAGCAATGCTGAAACAGTTTTGACTTCATCAATCTTAAAGATGTAATAAACACATTTTGAATATGGGATACACGTGAATATTTGTGGGCCAGTCTAAAATGTTATGTTTTATATCTAGATTTCCCTTAAAGCCTCATACTTTTGGGGGAGGTTTGAGAGGTAGATGGATCATGAGGGTTTGAAACTTATCAATGGATTAGTGCACTGGAGAATTTATAGCTAAATATGATTTAGGAGGTGCAGCCTGATTGGAGGAGGCAGGCATGGCCTGGAAGGGTCCCTCTCCAGTCTCCTGTCTTGATCTCTTTGTCTGAATCTTGTCTGCCATGCTTTGAGCAACTCTTCTCTACCATTCCTCTTTGCTATGCTATCCTGCCTTAGAGCCAGCCGACTATGAACTGAAACCAAAAGTACACCTGTCCTTCTTTACGTTTCAGGTGTCTGGTGGTGTTTCAGTGATGAGAAAGTAATTAATACATACTATTCAGGTTTCTAAAGTCATGTTAAAAATATTGGGGTACATCAGGGTTTCTTTAAAATATTAGTAAGTGTTTGCATCTTAGAATTCCAAAGTTGATTTAAAGATCATTGGAAGAGGACAAATTCAAAGGATAACTGTGCAACATCTCAGAGCATCTCCTATGGAAAGGAATAATATGCTTTTCTAAGAAAATCTGTAGCAGTTCAATACATGTATTAGAAGCTCAAAAATATTTGTTGATTCAAATAAATGAGCTTTTTCTGTCACTTTCTGGGAGGAAAGGAATTTTCACTTGAGGTTGCCATTAGCTTCTTGACTGTAGTTTCTTGTATGAGATTCACACTAGATCTAAATAGAAAGAAAAGTGGGTGAGGGGGGCATTCTGGAAGGGGAAAGAGCATGAAATAAATTCTACTTTGTTTTTGAGTAAACAGTAAGCAACTATTTCTATGGAAATATGAATTATAGAACTGCAATAAACATTAGAATAAGAAGAAAGTCTAATTAATGTTCAGTGCTTGAGAAGCTGGACAAAGTCTCAAGGAAGTGGTGCTCTGAGATTCCCAACTTTCCTTTTGAGGGTTTTTTTTTGTAATAATTGTGGGTTTCTTGTTTTGTACTCCAACCTTGTGAGCTGAATATTTTCAGTAGTTGCATGAAATCAAAGCTCTTCCCAAACAAGAAAGGCACAGAATATTAAGACGTATTTTTCTTAAATCATTAATATTTTAGAACAAAGAAGAGACCTGGTTGTGCTGCTGAAGGTATAAGCATGTTCACATGTGATTTTATGTATGTGTTGTAAAGCTGTTGTTCACTCTTCTTCCAATACTATGCCACATACCTCTTTCCATCTACCTTTTTCTATGTATTTGTGCCAGAGGCCTAAATGCCTTGAGTATGCTCATGCTACTCTCACCCTGGCCACCTGAGGTCTTGCTCCTCCACATTTCTTTCTACTTTCATGGAGCATCATGTTGGTCTTCCAGATGTTTGGGCTTGCACAAAAAAAGTATTGTGGATCCAATCTCCCTGTGCCTTTGCTGGAGGCAAGAACTCCTTTTTACTCAAATCCATGCTCCTAGAGAAGCCTAGAGGAGACCTAAGAGGTTCACCTTCAGTCCCCCCCCAAATTTGTATATTTTGCTAGAAGATTTCTGAAGGACAACGTTTATCGTTGAGGACCAAACCCTCACGTTATCCAAAATTTTTGCCACTGACAATCTCTTATAATTTTCTTCCCCTAACCTCATATTTTATAATATTTTTGTTTGCTGAACACATGTAATCCAGGATATATTTTCCTAGTTATTTAAGGCTTCTGTTTAACTTGAAGTAAGTATCAACACACTGAACCCAGACTAAAATCAGAAAGGAAGACACTTGATGTTTTGTTTTGTGCATTTAGGTTTCAGATAAATGTATGATATACAAAGAGAGTTTTGGTACTAAAAAAACTCCTGTAGAACTCTAGGTATATCAAGTGTCCCAGGATAGGAATGTCATTTGAAATAAAGACTTTAAAGCAATAGTGAAAGTTTCAGGAGGTGATATTATTTCAGGTTTGTGGGGAGATTTTGAGTGGCAGTAGGCACTGATCTACCCATGATTTATACTCTATTAGTAGTTACCAGTAGCCATTAGTACACATCTTCCCTCACTGGCATAAGTGTTTACATAGCATGTGTGAAAATCTCCTCTTGTAGAAGAATAGTTTAAGGACATTCTTGAAATAATATGCCATGTCTAATATGAACTTAATGGTTATTGTCCTCCAAAGTTAGCAAATAATTGAGGGTAATCTCAACTTAGTCCCAGGGAAGTTCCAAATATGTGCTAAATGTCAAGGATGGAATGATTAAGAAAAAGACAAATGCCAGATCTGTCTTCCTCACCATTTTCAGCAAAAGATGGTTTTATCAGCTGCTTTTCCCAGCAGGGGAAATCCTTAATTACACAAGCCATGTTTATTGCTGAGAACTGACCTTTCTATTCATGGAGATTTGGAGAAGTAAAAGACCTCCATTGCTTTTAGTGTTTAAGGATAGCCAAGAGAGAGATTCTGGGTTACTAGAGAACAAGCTGGTAAATCAATCAGAAGTTGAAGTAGGAATAAATGACTGTTAGATGCACCTGAGAGTTAATGTTGAAAGAGAGAAATGAAAACACTGTGGATCTATACTTGTTGCTAGGGTTTACAAATGGAATCACATTAATACCAGAGAAAATTGTGTGGCTTTTCAGATTTTAACAAGGGAAAGGGCAAAAAGGGTTGAGACCTCAAGAAAAAAGATGTTATGAAATCCATTGCATGCTAGGGAGTGAGGGATAAAAAGAATTTTGCTGCAAAAATCAGGAGTAGATTTTAGGTTTTTGGTAATCAGGGTGGTAGCTAAAAAGAGGTCACTGTCAAAGAAGAAAAATTAGTTCTACACATTCTTGTTTTTGAAAATAATTTGAACAAGCAAGTTTTTATTTAAATAAGATCTTAATTTTATAATAATTTTAGATATACCAAAAAGCTATATAGATAGTGCAGTTATTATATATCATACACCAGGTATATCAGTTTTCTGTTGCTGTGACAAAATATTTGAGAAAAACAACTTAAAGATTTATTTTCATTCATGGTTTTAGAGGTTTCAGTCCATGGTAACTTGGCTTCACAACTGTGGACCTGAGGCAAAATTGAGCCTCATGAAAGGAAGCACATTGTGGAACAAAGCTGCTTACCTCATTATGGCCAAGAAGCAGAGAGCAAACCTATGCTTTCCTGCTTCTACATTTATTCCAACTGTGTTCCCACCCTATTGGGTTGTACCACCTATGTTTGGGGTCTCTTCCTCAGTTTGCTGTCCCACATACCAATCATTTCTGGTAATACTCACAGACACACCCAGAAATGTGTTTTAGCATTTCTCAATCCAATCAAGATCACAATCAAGATTAACTACTATGTGTAGTTTTCTCTTACTGTTAACATTATACAATAGAAGATTGCATTTATCAGTTAATACTGTGTTAATACTTGTCAATCAGTTAATCAGTCAATACTGAGCCGATACTGACATATTATTGTTAAATAAATCTTTATTTAGATTTCCCAAGTTCCTTCCTGATATTTTTCTTTTCTAGGATCCCATTCAGGATATCAGAGGACATGCAGTTGTTATGCCTCCTTCAAATCCTCTTGTGATAGCTTCTCTGACTTTGTCTTTGATGATCTTGACAGTTTTGAGGAGTAAAAAGTATTGGGAAGTTTTTTTTGTAGAATGTCTCTCACCTGGGATTTGTCTGCTGTTTTTCACCTGATTACACTGGGCTGTAGGTTTCTGGGGGGAACACCCCAGAGATAAAGAACCATTTTTATCATTTCATAGCAAGAGGACATACTGTCACAGTGACTTGTCATTGTTGATGTGGATCACCATCATCTGGCTAATTTCATGTTTGCTAGATTATCCAACTGGAAAGCTACTCTTCATTCTTCCTCCATAAGAGCTCTTTTGGTATTTAGCAGGCAGTCACCATAGCCTTTCCACACTTAATGACTGGTGAGTTATGCTAAATCTCAAGGATGGTGTATTTACATAAATTATTTAGAACTCTTCCATATGGATTTATTTTTGTTTTGTGCCTCTATTTATTCAATCATTGTTTATGTGAATATGGACACATAAATATTTATTTTATACTCTGGATTATAAATCAATGCTATTTTATTTATTTTGTTGTTCCAGGTTTGGCCATTGGTGGTTCGTTCAATTGGCTCCTGTTCCTAACAAACTCACATTACTGTGAATATTTCATATTATATTTCATATAATATGAAAAAATACTTTGAGAACCTCTTTACTTCTGGCACTACAAGATTCTCAGAGCTAATCCTGTGTGTTTTCTACTTTAACCCTAGAACCTGCTGTTTTTTCAGAGAGTTCTGGGTTCCCTTCATTGGAGAATGGTATTACAAATCAAGATCTGGGCTCTAGGTGCTGGGAGAGTTCTGAAGGCTTAGGGAAAGGAATAATGAAACTCATAATTTTATTCAGGAGCAAAATAATCTGTCTTTCTTTAGACAAATAGGATTTTTAAGTAGGGTGTGGTGGCGCATGCCTTTAATCCCAGCACTTGGGAGACTGAAGTAGGAGGAGCGTTGTAAATTTGAGGCCGGTTTGGGCTACAAGGGGAGCACAAGGTCGGTCTGAGCTACATAGTGAGACCCTGCCTTAAAGAACCAGGGCTGGGAGTTTGGCTTAGTGGCTTAAACACCTATCTGGTGGGTGTGAGGTTGTGAGTTCAATTCCCAGTGCCACAAAGAGAGAGAGGAAAAAAAAAAGAATTTTAAAAAACTTAAAGTGCTGGCTAACACTGCAAGTTTAAAACTAGCAATTCCTAAATAATCAGGAACTTACTCTCCCCCAAATTGGCAAGTTTTTCCTTTAAGAAATCAGTACATATTTTAGGTTTGTGGGTAGTTCTGTCTCTACTCCATCAGGATAGTACAAAAGCAATCACAAAAAAATATAAATGAGAAGAAATAGCTTTCTTCTAAAAAAACTTACAAATAAAAACAGGCTGAATTTTGCCTATGGGGCATAGTTGTCAGTCTTTGAATTAGACCAATGAAAGACAAATGAGAAGTAATACTTATTAGGTGCTTAAAGTTATAAGGGATGCACTAAAAATGAGGGTGACAAATAAGCAGCAATTATTGAAAGTGGAACTAAAATACTGCAGCATTTAGAGATTAGGTGAGTGATCCTAGATGGCTTAAAATACCTTGTTTCCTTTCTTTTTCTGTAATAGGAGGACTGGATGAATATATATGAGCTGTTTGTCAGCTCTAAATCTTCTGGTCAAATTATTTCTTCTCATTACTTATCAGTAAGTAAAAACAGAATATATATATATATATATATATATATATATATATATATATGTATGTATAACAACAGATTTATACTTTTCTCTCCCCATATAATGATTACCAACAAGTGTTTTGTTGGGTTATTACATGCCTAAAGTTATTTAATTTGGTTTTAGGATAGATTGATTGGATATTCTACTTGATACTAAGGCAAGGGACTTTCTTTTTTCTTGTTTTGTTTTTTAAATTTTTCCCCTAAGTAGCTTATTTTCTGTAGAATAAATCTGTAGATATTAATCCAAAGATCTGTAGCTAGAGTTCAAATAGTTGGTAAACTTGGAAAGAATTTATGTTTACTAATCTCTACCTGAAATGTAGTATTTCCCCTACAAATAAATGTAGGTAACAAATGACAATACTTCTAGCAGTGTGTTTGTAACCAGTAGAAATATTATTACAGGCATGTAGAGATATAAAAAATCCATTCTACTGATAATTACTTTGAAAGTTTGGTAATTTTATTACCAACTTATTGTCAACAGATTTATTGAGATGTAATTCATATACCATACAATCTAGCAATTTAAAGTGTACAATTCAATAGTTTTTAATAATATTATATAATTAAATTTTATAATTTGTTATAAAAATATGTAAAGCATAAAACTCATTTCAACCATTTTATATGTACAATTTGTAGCATTAATTATATTCACATTGTGTGTAACCATCACTACTATCTGTTTTAAAAATTTTGGGGGACTTCCGGGAAGATGGCAGAGTAGTAGGATGCAGGGAAAACAGCCTCTCTGAGAGACACCATCTAGGCGTGGGAACACACCACCTTGAGGAAGACAAAAAGGAGGGAGATGGGTTCCTTGGACCCAGGAAGAGCCTGAAGTCTGAATCAAATCCCACAAAGAGAGTGAAAAGAAAAAATTCAATTAAGAAGAAGGTGGTAGCTGGCAGAGCCTTCATCCGGAGCCAGACTCACTGCATGAGGGAAGCTGTTGGAGTCCGGTGGTGTGTGGTCGCAGTGTTGGTGGCAGCTGGTAACCCCAGGGGCTTCTGTGGAGCCATTCCTCGGTGGAGGAGAGCAGTCAACATGGAGGACTGTGCTGGCTGGCTGTGAGTGTGGAGGGCTTGGTCCTCCTGTGGGAGAGAGCAATTTGCCAGAAGCCATTCCTTAGACAGGCCAGATATGCCTGGGATTAAAACTGTTGCCAGCTTCCCCCAGTGATTCCTAGCTGGGCCCAGACCCACAGAGACTGCTTGGATGTATGCAAACCTGAGGAGGCTGTTCTCAGGGTAGGCCTGCTAAGGTTGTGTACTACTCTGTCCAAGAACAGTTGTGGGCTTTTGGGGATACAGTGCCATAATTTGGGTTGCTGTCTCCACAGGCTGTATACCAGTGAATACAGAGAGAACCCCGGAAGTGGATTTTTTTTTTTTTTAGTGTGAGTGTGGTTTCTGCCCTCCTTTTGGGTCTGGTCTTGTTCTGTTCCCTTCGCTGTCTCTTTTGGCTTTCTTTTCCCTCAGTCTTCTGCAGTGGTTTCCCTGAGTTGGTGGACCCATCTTTGTTCTCCAACCTATTTGCAGTCTCTTTTCCCTTTTCCTACTTTTCTGCTTTTTCTTAAAGTCATTTTGGGTCCTCACCCTTGGGGACAGAATTGACATTTTGTGAACCTAAGTATTGTATATGATTGCTTTGCATCCTGTTGTATGGATATAAATTCAGTTTATATGGTTGTGGGTTGTAAATCAGGAGTTGGATCAGTTTACTGTTTTGTTGGCTGTGTTTGGTGCTGTGGGTGCCACTGCAGCCAGAATTAACTCAATTGAACTGGATAGCTGTTGGCCTTGCTGGCCAGGATTGGGATTGACTGTGGGTCGCAGAGAAGGCTGGGGCATGGTGCCAAGGAACTAGGGACTGAACTAGGTGAGTAGTGGTTTCTCATCTCTGACAAAGTGAGGAGGTGGGATTTTCCAATAGATTCAGAACCCAAGAACCAGTTACGCCTGGAAGATATCTCCGGGAAGTGCTCATCACCTTGAAGTCCTTAATACCACCATTAAAGTAACCCACTGCAAGCAACTAACAGGTATCACTTCAGGAATTAACTCAAAAAGAAAAGAAATGAGAAGACACTTAAATAGATTACAACCACAGACACCCAGTTCACCAAAAGCAAACCCAGAGGGCAATGAGGCTGGAAAATCCGAAAGCCCCCTACAAGTTTTCTTAGAAGTGGTAGCAAAGCAGTTGAATGAGGCTTTGGAAAAAATGAAATCAGAAATAATATCTCAAATAATCACAGAGACTACCAAAATATACACTATGTTTAGTGCTGGTAGAGCAGATACAGACAAACAACAACAATAACAACAACAACAATAACAAGCTTAAGCAAATTATGGAAGGACACCATAGGAAGCAAATGGATTCCATAAAGCAGATTCAAGTAGATATCCAGGAGAATAGAAACTCCATTGAAAGTATTCAAAGCAGATTTAGCCAATGTGAGGACAGGATCTCAGATATTGAAGACAGGCTTGCAGTTAGTGACCAGGAAGAGAAAGATTCTTCAAAACTAGCAAGGGATCATGAGATACTAATCCAGCAGTTGCTTGACAAGACAAAGAAAAATAACTTAAGATTAATTGGAGTCAGTGAACAAGCAGGAGATACTACAAATGACATTCAAATTCTTACAGACATCATGTCAGAAAACTTTCCTGCTAGAGAAAAAGAATTTGACATACAAATAAGTGAAGCATATAGAATTCCAATTAGCAATGATAAAAAAAATCTACTTCCAGGCATATCATAGTCAAGATTCCAGAAATTCAACACAAGAATAAAATTTTAAAGACTGTTAGGGAAAAGAAACAAATCGCCTGTAAAGGAAAGCCCATCAGAATTACAGCGGACTTCTCAGCACAAACTCTCAAGTCAAGGAGAGCTTGGAGTGAAGTACTCCAAGTTCTAAAAGAAAACAACTTTCAACTCAGATTGATGTATACTGCAAAACTATCTTTCAAAATAGAGGGAGAAACAAAATACTTCCAAGATAAGGAACGGTTGAGGAAATTCATGATCACTAAACCAGCACTCCAAAATATTTTGAAGGACATATTAGAAAGGGATCATAAGTACTACAGCTCCACGAACCCCAATAGAAGGAATCCACCAGAAAAAAAGAAAACAACATGATAAGGATAAGTCAATACATATCAGTTTTAACCATCAATGTTAATGGTCTTAATTTATTAGTCAAAAGACATAGACTGGCAGAATGGATCAAGAAGCAAGATCTAACAATATGCTGTATACAAGAAACACATTTAATTAAAAAAGATACTCATAGACTGAAATTTAAAGGATGGAAAACAATACTCCGTGCAACAGGTGTCCAGAAAAAAGCAGAGGTAGCTATTCTATTTGCAGATAAAGTTAATTTTAAGCCAAGACTGATTAAGAGAGACAAAGAAGGTCATTATATATTGGTAAGGGAACAATCTAAGAGGAAGAGACAGTAATGCAACAAATACTAGCCCACCCAGTTATATAAAACAATTATTAATTGACAGGAAAATTGAGTAAGCCTTAATGCAACTGTATTGGGAGACCTCAATACACTGCTGTCACAAAAAGACAGGTGTGGAGTTTTTGGGATCTTCTGGGTAGAGTATCATGTCATCTGAAACAAAATCTATATATATAAAAAATTAGTTGTGACAGTCAGAGAAAAAGAATTTTGAGTAAAATGTAATTTCTTCAGGGTCACCTTCAGATTTTATTTTTAATGTGAAATGTTCATTTGAAAACAATTGTGTTAATAATTAGTTAGATAATGTTTCATGTCTGTATTTTCTGTTTTAAATAGTTTTTGGGAATATGCAATATGCTGATGATTGTTGATGTTTTGTTGATTGGGGTGAAATTGTTATGTTTTGATTTCTGGTTTTCCTTTTGTTTAAAATTAAAAAAAATTTTTTTTGATCACTTCAAATGGAAATTTTGTAGCCATTAAAGGGCCTGAGATTTTAGTTCAGTACTAGAAGACTTGGTAAGCATGAGTGAAGCCCTGGTGTGACTCCTAGCAAACAACAATAGCAATAACTACAACAACGACAACAACAACAATAAACCATAACCCCTAATCTTTACGTCTATAAAATTTCCTTTCTATGTATTTCACATAAATAGTCTGATAAAATATTTGTCCTTTTGTGTCTGACTTCTGACTTCTTTCACCTAGCACATCTCTTAAAAGTTCTCCATTTTGTAGCATGGATCAGTGCAGCATTCATTTTTATGAATGGACAATATTCTATTGTACATACACACTACAGTTTGTTTATCCATTCATCTTTTGATGGATCCTTGGGTTGTTTTCACTTTTTAAAATTAGTGTGTACATTGTTGCAATGAACATTAATATATAAGTATTTTCAAATTCTTGCTTACAATTCCTTTGGTTATATACCTATGAATGGAATTGTTGGATTTAATTTAGTAATTCTTTGTTTAGCTCTTTGTTTGGAATATTACATGGTATCTCATCATGATTTTTTAAAAAAAATTTCCTCCTACATTTTTTAGTGCATGTTGGTTATACAAATTACTAGGTTTTACTTTGTAGAGGTTTATTTTTCTCTTTATAACAGAAGGAGACAGCTCTATAGTGGGAGGTGGGTTTGTAGGATCTTGGTGGACTGAAACTTCTGTCATCCTCTGTCAGCTCTCCTATGCAAGGTCCCATCATAACGTGTATGGAAGCTCTCATTCACTGAACTGCCGAGGATGAAAGAGCGCACCTCCCAGAGACATGGGCTCTGTTTAATGTGCTTTCAGATATTCCACAATAACCTTTGCGTGAATGTCCCTGACAAATATTGACTGTAAAGAAGTCTGTGCAGTGCATTTTTCTTCTGCAAACATTGCTATGCTGAGTAATTAAAAAGTTAAGTTATTTGAGGGAAGAATGAATATTAGAGTTCTTGAGCGCAGAGGTCTGAAATCAGTTTCATTGAGCTCAAGCCAAGATGTCCACAAGCCTGTTTCCTTCTGAAGTCTTGGAGGACAGAGTTCATTCATGTTCCCTTTTCAGCTCCTAGTGCCCACGTGTGTTCCTTGGCTTGTGAACTTTTCCTCCATCTGCAAAGTGCATCACTCCAGACTTCGCTTCACACTCACATTTCCTTCTCTGACTCCTCCACATCTTTCTTGTAAGGACTGCTGTAATTACACTGGGCTCACCTGAATGGAACGAGAGACTGTCCTTTTCTCAAGACCCTTAACTCGGTAACATCTGCAAAGTCCTCTTTTTCATATGACTTTTGTTTATGTGGTATAATATTTCCCCAAAGAGTTCCATGTCTGGTTCCCCCAAAAATTCCAGGTTTGAAGGAATAGAACATAGGCCTATTTGGGAAATATTGTGCCATAGAAACCATCCTTTTGGAATATCACACCTGTTACAAGTCTGCAGGTCATGTTAGACCCTCTTAGTAAGGGCTATTTAGTTAATGACTGTGCTTGAAGTGAATTACAGGAATGGGCATGAAGTTAGCAGGTCCTTCAACTTCTGCTCAGGGAAAATTAAATTCATCCATTTATGCATCAATGCGTATTTATTAAGCATCTTCTATGTGTCAGTCACCCTTAGTTTTCCTTTTCTCCAAATTTTCTTCTTCACTAGTAAGTGGAGCCACAATTGATTAAATTTTCCATGGTTCAAACCTAAGACTTTCTCATAAAAGTCAACCAGCCCTCATATTGTGAATTGTGTTGATTTAGCTTCCAAAATACTACCTGCACTTAATTCTGCCTTTTTTTTTTTTTGCCAAGATCCAAGTCTAAGCCAACAATTTTCCTCTTGTGGATGTTGCAATATCTTGCTATGTTGTTTCTCTGCATCTTTCTTCAACTCTACTCCACTTCATTCTTCATTATACCGAGTGATATTTTAAAAATCCAAATCTGTAGCGTTTTATGCTCAAAATATTTCCATAGGGCTCCATTTCTCTTAGGATAAAACCAAAAGTTTTCATTAGGAACTTCTCAAGAGGGCTTCTACTTACTTCTCTAGTCTCATCTGACTGTGCTTTTTTCAGGCTTTTGAATGTACTCCTAATACCTCCCCAACCTCCACAATTTTCCACATGCTGTCTCCTCTGCCCGGAATGCCCATTCCTGTGATAACTCCTGCCTTGGTCACTTTTCTTGTAGCTAGAACAAAATACCTGATACCTACAACTCCAAGGATGCATGGTTATTTTGCCTCAGTTTGTAGAGATTTCAGCCCATCATCCACTGATTCTAAGGTAGGATGGCAAGGCCAAAGAAAGCTTCCCATGGCATAGCAGACAGGAAGTAGAGAGAAAAGGGAGAAGTTGGGGAGGGACATAAACCATTTTGAACCTCCAGTGACCCAAATCTTCTGAACAGACCTCACCTCCTAACATCAAGTCAGTTGTAAGCCCCATAATTCAGTCACCTTCAAAGAGCCACACCTATGAGTGCATGTGGCTTTTGTGGACACATTTAGATATTATCCAAAATGAATCCCCTGCTTATTTTCTTTTATTTGGGAGACTTTTCCATACATGACAGACCAGTTTAAGTTTAGGGAAATCTAGGAACTTTATGCTTTCATTGCAGCTTTTTTTTTTCTTACTGTACAGTTCAGAGCTGTGTTCAAATAATTGAAGATCTAATTTTGGGCTTATCATCTATATTTCCTATCATATTATAAATTGTGTGAGGGAGGAGACATTATTTGTGTTTTCCATCATTATATCCCAAATGTCTCACAGTGTGCTCACTGCATCCTGGGAGGTTAGCAGGTAGTTGTTGGAATGGCAGTGGGAATAATTCTGCAAAAAGCTGTGTGGGTCAGTTAAAATCAGTTCTCAGCTATCTTGCAGCCTTATAGATTTGCTTTACTGAGCAGATCTTCTGTCTGTTTTCTACAAAGTGTGGGCCTCTGGTTATGGAGAATGAGAATCCACTTTTATTTCTACAGGTAGCATCACTATTGGATGAATGTTGCTTAAACTTTAATGTGTGTCAGAGTCACTTGTGTAGTTTGTTAATATACAATTCCTTGGTTCAACCCTTAATTTCAGATTATCCCCCATAAATTGGTGTGTGGGAATTTTCATTTCCTTAAAGTTTTCAGCTGATGCTTTTGCTTCTGTCTGAGACTAGGATAATCTGAATATGCTTCAATCAGCTTGACAAGCAGCCCCACATTTTTATTGGGGTGAGGTATTTTTCTAAATTTGATGGTTGTACACAGGCCTCAGGATAAGTTTGAGGTGTCCTCGGAGTGACTTGCTTCTAGCTATTTTTTCCTGGCACCCATCCCTTCTTTTCACAGCAAACTATGGAAAAGGATCAATGACAATAAAAAATGACTGAGATATCTGCCTATTAGGAGGTTGGTACCCAGAAATTCAATGTGAATTTATCTTGCAGTTATGGTAAGATCCATTTGAACAGGAATATACCAATGAACACATTCACAGGCTGACTCTGAAAGTCTTTGCTTCTCTCTCCTTTGAAAATCTTTAGTAAGAAGTTGGCTTGCTCAGTCTAAATGTGTGGGGGTATATGGCTTACAGTTTGAGTTTTACTTCACACAATTTGGTTTTGTAGAGCCACATTTCACTTCACAACTGAGCACCTCAACAAATACATTTTTTCATTAGATTAAACAAGCAAACAAAAGCACCTCTAAGCTAAGAGAAATTGAATGCCTGTTATCCTTCAGTGCCTTGAACCTAATAAATTCCCACTTGCTATTGCATGTATCCAACCAGCAAGGTGCAAATCAACCATCACACATTTCTCTGTCGGGGGAGCAGCGTGTGATCAGAAGTGCACTGCAAGTGAAACTTAGCCAGCTGCTATTCCAGAGCAATAACTGTCTTAGGAAAGTGAGAGGAAAAAAGCAGCATTTAAAATAGAGTCGACAGAAAAGAAACAGGTGCACAAATAATCACAGATTATTAGCTATGGAAAAGAGAGTTGGGGCCAAATGGTCTAATTGCCCATGTTAGAAGAAAATTTCAAATAGACTAAGACCCCTACCAAAGTCATTGACTGAACTGACCCAGAACTGAAACTCAGAAATTCAGTCTCTTAGGTCTAAGCTGTTTTCATGCTGCTTCATGTTCAGTGATTAAGCTCTTATACCTGGTTTATATTTTGTGTCCATAGCTAGTCAGCAGACAAGTTATATTTCCCCAAAATTTCATCTTCTTTTCTGGGACAGAAGCATATTCAGGCTATCCTAGTAGTGAAAAGTAGGGAGAGCTATGTCAATCACATTTTTAACTCCTCAGATAGGATTTGGAAGTCATATTTTAAGACATCAGGAAAACTAAGGTCTGGGTAGGCAAAAGACATGCTAGCATTGAAATTGTTTTTGCATACACTACCCTATTCTCATGGGTCTTTGATTAATGTTCAAATTCAGGACATAGCATCATTTAAACAATTTTATCAAGGCTTTCTATCAGCAAAGAGTATAAACTCAAGACTGGGGCAAATGAAAGGGAATAATTAAAATATAAAAATTATCACCATATATTCAAGGACAAGGAATGATGTACCACTAAGCCTAAAAGTGTTTGAAATACAAGCATTTTCATAGGGCCTGTAGACAATATATCAATAAATATTTACGAAGTACCTGTTACAGACTATGTACTTGGGAATGAAAAAACTCAAAGTCATTGCCTCCCAGAACTGATACCGCAAGAAAGTTCATATAGTGAACATGCAAAGGAGTTTATGGAGTAATTTTAAATACTGATAAGTGCTATGAAGAAAAAAAAATAAGGAAATGTGATAGTTATGGGGTAAGGGGTTCTCCTTTGGCTGAGAAAGTCAGGAAGGGTTTCTCCAAGGGGATGGCATTTAAGTGTGAGAAGAAATCAGGCAATGAAGATCTGGGGAAAACACTTCCCACTAGAAGGAAGAGTAAGAGTGATTCCCTGAAACAAAATTGAATTTAAGATTAGATATATGTAAGATGGAAAATAGGGCTGCTATGGTTCAAGTCCAAGAACTGAGATGAACAAAGGGAGACAATGACAAAGGAGTAAATACAGAGCATGATAGACTTTCCAGACCTTGCTATTTGTTATTTTAAATCAGATTCCATGGAAATTCATCAATCAATGGTAACAAGATAGTATCTGCTGTTTTTTAGAATGCACTCTAGACCAAAGACTATGGCGGAAATTTAGTGGGAGTGGAGGAAGTAGTCATGAGGGGAGTCAGATTCAGGATAACTGAAAGTAGAACACATGGGACTTGCTGACATGGAATATTAAGGAAAAAGAGCAAGGGAGGATGGCTTGTAAGAATATTTGACCTGAATAGATACTGATACTGCTTATTGAAAAGAGGTAAACTAAAAAGTGTGGACCGGAGAATCAGAAATTTTCTTTGACCATGATAAAGGTGAAGTAATTATTAAATAGCCATGGGAAGATTTTGAATAGGGAGTTTGGTATTTATGTGTGGAATTCAGGGACAAATTAAAACTGAGGATTCACGATTGAGTTACAAAAATGTGTTTACATTTTCCAAAGCCAGAGGATTGGAGGACAATGTGTAGGAAGAGAATAGAGGTAGAAATCAGAAGAGTTCAAGGCTGAATGCTGTAGAAGAAAAACCAACAAAGGAGGTAAGTGAAGGACTCATGAAAGTAGTAGGAAATCTAGCATTATAAATCCAGGAGAGCACTGTTTCAAACAGTAATACCAACCCCATTAAATGCCACTTACAGGTCAAATAAGCCGAGGACATTTTTGATCATTTGTGGTTTTAATCAGTGATGTTTCAATGAAGCACTGGGGAAAATGGAGAACAGGGAGATGGGCAATCCCTTTGAAAAACTGAGAAGAGAGGGTTGATTGGCAGGACTGACTTTGAGGAAGGACTGCTTTAAGGAATGTTTGAACACCAACGGGAATGATCAAGCAAAGAGGAAAAAGGGAAGATCTAAGAAAGAGGCAAATTGCAGGACTGAAGTTCTTGAGAAAGTGAGATGTCGAGATCTGTATCCCAGAGTGTAGAGTTGTTCTTAGAGACCTCAGGGAGGGACATTTCTTTCTTTCTTTCTTTCTTTGTGGCACCAGGGATCGAACTCATAATCTCACACCTGCCAGACAGGCACTCAAACTGCTGAGCCAAACTCCCAGCCCTAGCTTTTTGAGGCAGGGTTGCACTCTGTAGCCCAAGCCAGCCTCGAACTCACAATGCTCCTCCTACCTCAGCCTTCCCAGTGCTGGGATTAAAGGTGTGCGCCACCACGCCCAGCTGGGAGGGACTATTCTTCCTTTGTAATTGGAAGAAAGGCAGTGTGGACACAGATCCAGTTGGGGCAGTGGATTTGTTATTGAAAAATGAGATCATTCTCACCTGATTTTGTTCATTTTATCTGTGAAACATGAGGTGAGATCTCTGGTATTTGATTCTTGCTGCTCAGCTGTTCTTTGCTTCCCATGGGACCATCTATAACCTCAAACCCATGTGACCCTACAGTTCTCCAGGGATCAATATTAATTTACAGTGTTTTTAATCTCTGAACATGAATCCTTGAGAGGTGGAATATGACTGACTGTCTCAGTTTACTTTATGGACTTTTCGTTAGTGTCTGAGTTCCTGACCCCATTAGTTGGGGAGTCTTGGTTACTTAGTACAAACATGCTCTTTGTGTCTAACTCTAAATTTTATCATGGATTATTCTAAGGAAGACAATATGGATTGGACTGTGTATTAATTTTCTGTGGCTGCTATAAGAAAATATCTCTGAATTGGTAGTTTGAAGCAATAGGATTTTATTCTATTGCAGGTCTGGAGGCCAGGATTTCAAAATTAAGCTGCCTCTTCTAGCTTCTGGTGAATGCCAGCAATGCCTTGACATTCCTTGGCTTGTAGCTGCATCACTCCATTCTGTGCCTCTGTCTTTGCTTTACCTTCTCTTCTGTGTGACTGTCTGCCATGTGTATGATCCAAAGTGACCTCTATTTACTTGTATATGTGCTTGTTGCTTATAATCTTGAGAGATCCTCAAGATCTTCAACTTAAGCAAATATGTTGCCACATAATTAATATTTATTCTTTTCTTATATAGGGTGATAGTCACATATTCTAGGGATTAAGTTGTTGACATCTCTTTTTTGGGGGAGAGCACTATTTAGCTCTCTAGAAATAGGTACATGATCATTTAAAAATATTTTCCAGGGCTTTCCCTTTGTTATACATTTCCTAAAGGATAAGAATTGGGAAAAAGGATGAAAGTATTAGATTTAACATTGGTTGGGTTAGTCTCTGAATAACCATCTCGTCAAAAGGATTTGTGGTGGCTGGGAGTGGTGGTGCACTCCTGTACCCCAGCACTTGGGATACTGAAGCAGGAAGATCGTTGTGAGTTTGAGGCCAGTATGGGCTACAAAGTGAGTTCAAGGCCAGCCTGAACTGCATAGCAAAACCCTGTCTCAAAAAACAAAAACAAAAACAAAAACAAAAACAAACAAACAATCCCAAATAAACAAAGAAAGAAAAAGAAAAAGATTTGTGGTACCATAACTGGATTGTCAGACCGTCCCTCTGAGAAATAGTACTAATTAGCACAATTTTGGTTTTATGATAAAAGAATGCTCTTGAACCAAATATCTTTTTGTTGAACATCTATACATACAGGATGGAAACAATGGAAAACTGAAGGAGAGAAATTGACTGTATAGGTATTTTCTTATCTAATCTAGGCTTTGTGAAGTGTAATCAAACAATTTATTAAAGAGACAATCTGATTTTACCTTGCTGTCCTTTCTTGTCAATCAAAGAGAAAAAAAGCATAAAAATAGAAAGTAGCTCCTGGGCTTAGATGAGGAGAAGAAAAAAACACAATTTTTTATTGAGGCCTTTGGAGTTATTTCCTCTGCTGCCTTGTGTGTTCTTAGAGAAATCCCCTCATCCTGCCCTCTCAGCTTGTAAAAATAGTTACCCTGCTGTCCTTAGTCAACTTCTCTAAGGAAATCTATAGTTATTCTTGTCATGCTTTTTATTCCAGTTGTCCAAACCCCAGTAACAACTACTAAATTGAAAGAAATTATTCTAAGTGTTTGTTAATAACGTTCTCTCCTGGAATGACAACACACTCAGCATTGTCTCCTCTGAGAGGCACTGTCCTCGTGTTGACCTCTATCGTGCTTGATTTGACTTCAGATTCTACTGGGCTTTGTTTCTTCTGCAGCTTGAAGAGTGTTTAGCAGTATCCATGATGACTAAGCCCACTGATAAGTGAAGAGCTATAGCAGTGGGATCTAGGAGAGCCTAAGCTCTCCGGGGGAAGAGTGTGGGGGAATTCTCCTTGAACTTTTTAGCTCATTTTGAATGTCATTTTGTTTTTAAATTTAGGGGCTTCTATTGGCCAAAGATATAAATATTCGAGCATCAAAAAAACTGCCATAAACTGAAATAATAAACATCCATGAAGTATAATAATTCATAATTATATTTTAGAAAGACAAAAAATATACTATGTTGGTATTCTGTGTAGGCTGCCAAAGCATAAACTCATTCTTCTGGAAACTGATATAAAAGTAAAGAATCAATTCCTGCAGGTACCATATAACCATATTGATGTAAATGTTCCTTCTTTATACCCCTCAAGTCAGAGACACAGTTATAACTCAGCAAGTTGGTTGTCTCACTTGTTCAGCAAGGAAAAAAAATGCATATCACTGAAACTATAAGGTATCTCAGTAACAGCATTAAGAGGATATGGGATTTGGTCTGAGGTCATGATGGTGGGGAGGGTTTAAGGGAGAGGAGATTTTTCTCTGGAATGCATATTAACAGGAAGAGAGGAGAAGTCTATGGGCATTTAAGAAATCTTACAGGGTCAATCAACTGCTAGAACAAGGTTAAGTTTGTAGCTGTTACAAATATATCAATTGCTCAATTATCTGGAAAAGGATGATGTTTGATAAATTTGTGATCTGCGCAGAGACCTTGTTTTTACCTTGTGATTTAAACGTTAGAAAATGTTGGGTTTTATCTTATTTATTCAAAGCCACAAGATGACTGGATGTTCTGTGAGATTGTTCATGTCCAACAAGAAGGCTCGGAAGCTCAGCTGACAGACTCATGGCAGTTCTCAGAGGTTAGAGCCTGCTTCTTTCTTCTCCAAGATAATGAAGGAAAGTTTTATCTTTAAGTGCCAGAATGGCATAAAATACAAGTAGAAGAAAGAGATTATTCCAATAACTCCATTTCAACCCTTAGTGAAATAGTAGATCTAGCCAAGCTAGATATTAAAATTATGGGTGAAATATTAACAGGGCACTTTGTTATGGGTGGTTCAGAAGATGTCAGTTGTATGTCTTAACAACACTAAAAGTGGGACAGATGGTACATATGACTTGTAGCACTATTTTTGGAATACTTGTATCAGGAGATAACATGGAGAAGGTACCATCAGTCAAATCTAGAACCTTCTGCAAACAAGTAGCATAAAAAGAGAGGGGAGAAAGGTTATAGATTAAAAGGCATTTTGAGAATAAAAACACTTTATGGGAATGTTCTTGAGGTTTGAATGGAAGCAAATCACATCAAAAAACATCTCTGACAGAGAGAACTGGAGAGGGCTTAAAGATTACAATTATTAAGGAAAAATTATCAATTGTGTAGGTTATGAAAATGTTACAAAGATTATTTACAAACATTCTTAGTTATTAGAAAAACATTCTAAGGTATTTAGGGGTAGGATGATATGTTGTCTGGTGTTTTCTTAAAAAAAAGAATGGAAGTTAATATGACAGAATTTTACTGATTATTAAAATTGGTCAATGAGTCCACGGTTGGTGGTCATTTTTTTCTCCTTTTGGGTATATTTCAGAATAAACAGCTTTTTAAAGAGTGATATTACTTTTGTTTCATATCATGTTTAAATTTCTTCTCATCTCCTCAACAGGGTACCATTGCCCACTATTTAAAGGAAAAGAAAGAAAAGTAATTGCTCAGCTCAGTTTCCAAATTCTCAAGCAGAATTAAGCTGATTTCTATTCCGTAATCCCAGACATTGTTTATGGTCAGTCAATATTTAATATGACCTTTACAGGACAAAGAGTCCTTGAAATAACAAATATCTTCTATATTTAAAATGTAAAACTTAACCTAGGTTTTGCCTCATTCATTTAATCCTCAAGGTTATGTGTCCATCAAAATGAAAGGTCATTTGTTGAAATAATTCAATATAATATAACATGGATTATAGTTGACTCTTATATAGTGCCTTTCATAGTATTTCAAGGATGAACTGTCAGTTGGCTGACCATAATATTATTTTGTAAATTTCTCACTGCAAATTTTCCAATCAGAAGAAAAATTTCTAAGAATGTTCAAATTTTTAAAATCCTTGTGGAGTTGGAGTAGTAATCTCTGCTTAAAATGAATGAAGACTAAAAGTGAATCCTAAATAAGTATTAACTCTCCCCATTAGGCTATTTATAGCTTCAGTTTTGCTCCCAAAGATAGAAGTGAATAAATTTGTTGTCTATTTCTCCTTACAAAATGTGCATTTGACCTTATTAGATTGACATTTTTGGTTTCTTTGAACTGCTATGATCTGACCATCTTAAAAATTCTTAATAATTCAAGGACAGTTCCTCTAAGAAATCGTATGCTTGTGCTCCTACCTCAGAGTTATCTGGGCAGGGAATTTGGTGTTACAAAATTCATGTTGAACAGAATAATGAACAGAGGTCAGTAGCTATTTTCTTGATTTTCTCTTTTGCAGTTCTGTGAGAGCTTTTGTTAAACAGCCTGGGTATTTCTGTGGAACTGAAGCATCTATGGCATGGTTTTATTTACTTGTCAATCAAAATTTTGTTTAATAAATGTTATGTTGTGATTTGAAGGCATCTCCTTAGTCTGGCTTCATTCAAAAGTAATGTTGACAGCAGGAAATGAAAAATAGTTTATCCTGGATAAGGACAAAGTCAATAGCACTATCACTGAAAATGTTCTCAAACTTTTCCTTTATTTTGAAGGGGCTGTCACTTTTTTCTCTATTCCCTCCATATATGAGACCAGCTCTGCATTTCAGGAGGTTCTGGCCAAGAAATGATCACACAAGCCTATTTGTTCCCAGCCAAGTAGGGGCAGAAGACGAAATGAAAGAGTGATCCTTTGGGGCCCCTGAGTGCTCCAATGAGAGAAGACCCATCTGTTCAGAGGGAAGGAGTAAGGAAGAGTTTCACAGGCGAGGTGATGGTTACATTGTGTCTTAAGAGAGAGCAAAGCACATGATAGACAGGGAGAGGAATATGAATGACGTCAGGGAGGTCTGAACCAGTATAATGTATTTAGGAAATGGCACCCGAGGAGGGAGTGTGAGTGTGTGTGTGTGCACATGTGTGTCTGTTTGTATTCATGCATGTGTGGTATGATGTAAGAAGGTATAATAAGAAATAATTTTGAAGATGTCAACTAGGGTGGGATCATATAGGGCTTTGTGTATCTACTAAGAAAATAAAATACTATTGTGTAGGTATTAAGGAGCCTTTTGGGTTTTGGCCTCTCAGTATTACCCTATCTGGATTTGGAGCTTTCACCAAAAGCCCAAACATCCTACTGCAGCTAAAGGACTGAGATTTTCTTTGGAGAGCTTATAGTTTTCAGAGCAAGATGTGGGTTGTTTGGTATTTATATCAATATTTCTTTGGGGAATTGGATGTGGCTTAAATTTAGTCTCTGGGAATTTTGACACTTTATTTTTAATTCATAGAGCTAAAAGCCTGAAGCAGAACAACAACTGAATAGAAGTTTAGTAAAGGTGAGGTCCACTGATGATCTGGAAGAATTTCAAAA
>RJWM01011030.1:0-61256 GCA_004363535.1 Dasyprocta punctata
CCTTTAGTTGTTCTTTGTCATGGAAGTATCTTGTTTCTCCGTTGATTTTAAAAGATAATTTTGCAGGGTACATTAATCTGGGTTGGAAGTTATTTTCCTTCAGGGCTTGAAATATTTCACTCCAAGCTCTTCTTGACCTGATGATTTGTGTTGAGAAGTCTGTCGTGATTCTGATGGGCCTTCCTTTGTAGGTAATCTGCCTCTTTTCTCTAATAGCTTTTAATATTATGTTTTTGTGTTGAATTTCTGAAATCTTGATTATTATATGTCTGGGTGTAGGCCTGTTTTGATCAAGTTTAACTGGAGTTCTATATGCTTCAGTTATCTGAAAGTCTCTTCCTGTTCCCATGCTTGGGAAGTTTTCTGAAATTATTTCTGTAAATAGTCTTTTAATTTGATTTGTATTGACCCCTGCTTTTTCACTCACACCTTTTATTCATAAGTTATGTTTCCTTGGGTTGTCTTGCAGCTGTTGCACTGCCACTTCCAGATTTCTGAGAAAGTCCCTTCTTTCTCTCTCCCAAGTTTCCATTCTTTTTCCAGATATGAAAGTCTATCTTTAGTCTCCTTCGGGTGGTTCTGCCAACTTTTATTGGAGTCTTTGATATCCTGGTAGTCTCTCTGAATCTGACTAATGTGTTCTAGGTCTTTATTTGTTTCATTCTCAGTTTCCTTTGATTTTCCATCCTCCACCTTTCCGGCTATGTTTCCTTTAGAGGTGCTTAGCAATTCCGCTATTATGTATTACATTTCAATTCTCAGTTGGGCTAACAGTGCCACTTTAATTTCTTTCATAGCTTCATGGAGTTGTCTCCCCACTTCAGTTGTCATCTCCTCTGAGAGTTTAATTTTTGGACTCCCGACCATTTCAGCGTTAGTGTCCCCAGAATTGGTTCTGCTTGTATCAGAGTCCAGAAAGCGCCCTCTACCTTTCCGTCTTGGCATTTTCCTGGGCTCACCAGTGAGGCCGTGTTGGTCCACTGCCTCTCCCAAGCCTGTTTCTGCTCCATGGATGTCTGGGACAGTGCGAGAGAGGACAGGGCCGCTGCCTGGTAACCCATACCGGGCTGCCCACCAAACTTCCCCTATCACCCCCAGGGCACCTGCGCCGTTTCTGCCACGACCTTCCAGGAACCGTGCCTAATTAGGTGCAGTTCTGGTCTCAAGATGAATGCCTGTCCCTCACTCCCCAGGTGGGGGCCTGGGGGCCGCCGGGTTCACTCACTTGCCTGCTCGTGACCACCTTGCTCCACAGTCGACCGCCGCCTCCGCAGTCCTGCCGCACCGTAGCAATTCCACCGCGTGTCTCCAGCACCCCGATCGTACCTTCTCAGCTCGGGTCGCAATGCTAATTGGATTTGGCTCTGGTTAGAGGTGCTGCTGGTCTCCGCCTTTGTTTATTTCATTTTTTTACTCTTTCCATGGGCTACAGTTCTCGTTTTAGATTCTTCTTGGGTCCAGAGGACACATCTCCCTCTTTTTTTCTTCTCTCTGTTATTATATTAGTTTATATTCCAGCATTTGGATGGTATATTCAGGGAGCCTCCCTGTCACGGTGTTTTCTGGGTGGCCATCTTGGAGGAAGTCGAAAACTCAATTTTTTGGTCTGTTACTGTAAAACGCTGGGTCACCTTAGGAATATTTATCATTTAGCAAAAGTTGGCAAAACAAGGTTTTCTTGCCCTAAATTGACCTCACCTGCCTTGCCCATCCTCTGGCCTGAGGATGCCAAGATAAGAATAACTAGCTGGGCTTGATGGCACAGACCTGTAATCCCAGCCCTGAGGGAAGCTGATGCAGAGAACTCAAGTCCTCCTCGGGTAATTTAGCAAGAACCATGTGAAAAAATAAAGAGGATGCTTGTGCACCCAGCACTCAGGAGGCTGAGGCAGGAGGATTGCTTGGTAAGTTGAAGCCTGCCTGAACTACACGGCAAGATTGTCTCTAAATACATACATACATATTTAAGTAAAAGAGCTGCATATATAGCTCAGTGCAAAGCCCCTGGGTGCAATCCCTACTACAAAATAAAATAAAATAAAAATTATTTTCAGGATTCATAGGGACATCAGATTATCAGCTTTTACAACATTCAGTTCCAGACCCCCAAGATCAATGCCTACAAGTCTTTTTTGTTTGTTTGTTTGTTTGTTTTTCCGGCACCAGGGATCGAACTCACAGCCTCGCACCTGCCAGACAGGCACTTAAGCTGCTGAGCCAAACTCCAGGCCCTGGTTTTTTGAAACAGGGTCGCACTATGCAGCTCAGGCCCGCCTCAAACTCACAACACTCCCCCTACCTCAGCCTCCCGAGTGCTGAGATTAAAGGCGTGCGCCACCACGCCTGGCCAATGCCTACAAGTCTTGGATCCTTGTCCTAAACCTGCCACTGCCTTGGATTCCAGGAAAAGCAAAGCCTCATGGATAGGCACACCCTTGCTGAGAAAGGACAGTCATTTCATGGGAACCAAACTGCCCCTCAAAGCCAGGAATGGTGATGCACGCCTGTAATCCCAGCACTGGGGAGGCTGAGGCAGTAGAATCACCATGAGTTGGAGGCCAGCCTGAACTACGTAGCAAGACACTGACTCAGGAAAACTAAATTCCCTTCAGGCCATAAGGATTCCTCCAGGCTATGGAACCAGGACTGAGATACAGATGGACTGGCCCTGGCCTACCTCAGCCAGTCCTTACAAGCTGGCCTATACTTTTTGAGAGGCGCCAGCCTGAACCCTGCATCAGGGTGAGCCCCTTCCGGTGACTCTACCTGGAGGCTCCTTTCCCTCACTTTCTAACTTTGCCCAATAAATCTGCATTTAACGTGAATCAGAAAACCTAAAATCAGAAACCTACTTGAAGGACCAAACTGAGGTCTCCATCTGCCTTCTGGGTTACATCCTCAGATCCCGTCCTGTGACAGTAGGAAAGGCCTGTTTCTCTGGAACACCAGCAAATCCTCAGTAGGTAGTGAATTTTTTTTTTTCCGGTACTGGGGATTGAACTCAAAACCTCACATCTGCCAGGCAGGTGCTTAAGATGCTGAGCCAAACTCCCGGCCCTATTTTTTGGGGGGCAGGTTTGCACTATGTAGCTCAGGCCGGCCTCAAACTCAGAACACTTGGCCTGCCTCAGCCTCCTGAGTACTGGGATTAAAGGTGTGGGCCACCACGCCCGGCCAGGCAGTGATTTTGAATGGAGACGGTCTGATGGGTTGTGGAATGAACCCTGTGTACAAAGCAAGCCTGAAGCCGGGCGTGGTGGCGCACGCCTTTAATCCCAGCACTCGGGAGGCTGAGGTAGGTGGAGCGTTGTGAGTTCGAGGCCGGCTTGGGCTACAACGCGAGCGCAAGGCCGGCCTGAGCTACATAGTGCGACCCTGCCTCAAAAAACCAGGGCTGGGGAGTTTGGCTTAGCGGCTTAAGCGCCTGCCCTGCCAAGCGCAAGGCTGTGAGTTCAATCCCCAGTGCCACAAAAAAAAAAAAAAAAAAACAAAGCAAGCCTGGTGCAGCAGAAGGAACTTGGTGAGTTGGGTGGGAGGAGGATTCTGGTCCCAGCTGACCGAGTTTCCTTCGGCAGGTGTTGCATCCTCAGAAGTTTCCTGGAGAAACCGCAGAGGAGAGGGCAGGGAGCCCATCTGTGTGCAGTCTAACTTGAACCCATGCCCTGCGGACCATCCCTCCAGAGAGCATATTACAAGCACTGCAGATAATTGCCTTCCAAATCAGTACCGGAGGAAGAATTAATTGTATAAAGAATGTCGGAAATATTTTTGCGCATGGATGAAATGAATAGAATGCAAGACAGAAAGACGTACAATGGTCTCTGCCCATCTCCCAGCGAGGCAGGCAGTGAGGTCGACAGCGCAGTGCCTTAAGAGCTGCACCTGGCTCTAGAAGTCCACTCATCCTGGGATCTCCCTGTAATGAAGGCTTTTGCAGCTTGGTCTTGCTGAAGTACGACTGATTGTGTCGTTATAACATGAGAGTACCTGCCTCAGACAGAAACCTTCCTGCAGAAGCTGCGGATAGTGCCTGGGTCAGCAGCAAATGGGGCCTCCGGTGGAGGAGACGGGTCTTAAATTTTTTGTTTTTTTTCAGTACCAGGGAGAGAATCCAAGGCTTCATACGCACTAGGCAAGTGTTCTACCACATTCTCCAGCCTGTATTAAATTATTTTTTCACTTCCCAGTTAATTCTAAAAATTCCAGATTATGTGTTATAAAGAATATGAGCATTTGATCCAGAATGTCTTCCAGAGAGAGGAAATATCTAGATTCAATATTAATAGTGAATAATATTCCTTATAAAGGAGAGTTGAAGTGCAGGGACATGAAATAAATCATCCATGACAGTCTCATCCTAAAATGTGCACTAGGTCTCCTGCAGGACTCGGTGCCTCTCAGTTATGGACTGAACTTTGTCCCTAACCCCAGTTTTTCTGTTGATACCTTAATCCCCAGTGTGACTGCATTTCCCATCTTCTCCCGCAAAGTCATCATTCAAGTGTGGAAAACTTGGGTCTGTTTCTCAGATTGGTGGAGGTCGTGGCATCTCAGTAAACTACCTGGCTCCATTATAGGTTTTGTTTTTGTTTTTTAAAGATAGTAAAATCCAACAGAACATAACAGAACAAAGTCACTCAAAACAAAGCAGCCGAACTGGTACAGAACTTCAAAGAAAGATACTAGGAAAACAATAGCTACTATAGTATATCTTGTTATCTTCAGAATAACTGACCATTCCAACAGGTATAGTAGCATTGAACCAAAAACAAAACAGAATAAAACCAATAAAAACAGAATATAAAATAAAGCAAAAAATAATGATCAGAGTAAAGCAAAACAGTGAGAACCATATTGGGCCTCAAAGACAAGACAGAAGAGAATCCCCCATATTTGCTACATTGCCTGCTGTCATCTTCCAAAGAGATGCTCAGGTTGCTGACCAGAGGCCTGCAAAATCAATGAAACAATACTAGCATTTAGTTGCTTGATGTTCCTTAGTTGCTATCAATTTAGCCAGACCTCCCAACCAGCAGGTTGCTTGGGGGGGGGTGTCCTTGATTCTAAGCCCACGTGCCAGTGCTACTCGGGCCCAGTGGGGTGGGTCCTCGAGGGGCCCATTCTCATTCTCTTCCTGGAGTCTATGCTGGTTGCATAGTCCCCCAGAAGGCAGATTAGTTATCCTGTGGTCAGAGCTGCTCAGGCCCAGCGGGGTGGGTCCTCGAGGGGCCCATTCTCGTGCTTTTCTGGGAATCTGTGCCGGTCACACAGTCCCCATTGTAGGTTTTTTGTTTTGTTTTTGTCAGTACCATGGATCGAACTCACAACCTCGAGCCTGCCCAGCAGGTGCTTAAGCAACTGAGCTAAACTCCCAGCCCTCATTATAGGTTTAAAAGTGTGACATAAGCTAGATGTGTGTCAAGGGGCTTCCACCAGGGCCTATGGACAACACCACCATGAATTTAAGTGCATTCTGCAACATAGAAATGAGATTTGCTTCAGCTAAACAAAATCCTCAGAGAAGTCAAATGCACTATCAAGAGATCTATTACCAAGAAGAGACTGTATTTAAACCCAAGGTCTTTGCATTGAACAACTTTTGCAGCACTTAAAAAAAATTTTTTTTTTCAAGTCAGTGTGTCGCTGTATATTTTAGGCTGGTCTTAAACTCACTATGTAGCCCAGGCAGGCTTTGAACTCACTGTGATCCTCTTATCTCAGTCTCCTAAGTGCTGGGACTGCAGAAGTGTGCCACTATGCCTGGCTAAAAAAAATTTTTTTTGTTCTGAGACAGGTTCTTGCCAAATTGCCCAGGTTGGGCTCGAACTTGCAATCCTCATGCCTCAGCGTCCCAGCGTGCTGGGATTACAGGTGTGCACCAGTTCACTCAGCTTTGTATGATATATTTTTATGCATAAGACTGAAATAATCGGAGACCAGCAAGGTGACAAAGGGCAGGCGCACTTCTTGGTGTTAACTCATGACCTGTTACCATTGTAAGTATGTTATGTATTCTACCCTTTACTCTCCCAAACCATCTTATTGCCCTCAAAAAGCAGGAACCTCATAAAGTCAGGATACCATCTCGATAGCGTCTGTCTCTCAGGATAAAGTGTAGGAGGAAATGAAACCCTTGGGTGACATTGCAGAGAGACAGAAGACAAACAAGGTCCCAGGTACTTAACCTGTTAGTCATTATTACTAGCATGATTTGTGTTCCCTTCTGAGGCAGAGAAGGACTAACCAATGCTTTCTTTTTTTTTTTTTTTTTTTTTTTGCGGCACCGGGGATCGAACTCACAGCCTCGCACCTGCCAGACAGACGCTTAAGCTGCTGAGCCAAACTCCCAGCCCTGGTTTTTTGAGGCAGGGTCGCACTATGTAGCTTAGGCCGGCCTTGCGCTCACGGTGTGGCCCAAGCCGGCCTCGAACCCACAACGCTCCGCCTACCTCAGCCTCCCGAGTGCTGGGATTAAAGGCGTGCACCACCACACCCGGCTTAACCAATGCTTTCGTTAAAACAAAACAAAAGAAATAAACAGAAAATGAAGAAACCCAATAACTTCGTTTGGGCCTACAGGTGCTCCATGAGTACCTGACAACAGGATAAAGCTTGGTATCACTGCCTTCATTTTGCACGTATCTCCTCTACGACCTTAAAACTTTAGGGCAGATTCTTGCATGTCAGAGGGTTAATCGCTTAGTGAGTATCAGTCAAAAACTGGTCACATAAGGTTTATTAAACTTAAATTTATCTAATTTATCTTATTGTCCTTCAAGACTGAGGGCACTAAGACAAGAGATTTGCAGGGAAATCCAATCACCAGCTCTTACCGCCTGGAGGGGGCATGTGGGCATCTCCAACCATTTCCCTAACCCTGCAAAACTGAGACCACCCCTCCCCAAACAGGAGCACTCACCTTGTGAGAATCAAGACTTTCCAGTGCTGCAACTACCCGAACTGAGATAATGATCAACCAACCAGTGATGGTGAATGACACATGAACCACAACAGGCTGTTTGTTGTCATCAAAAGCTCTAAAAGGTTCACCACCACTGAACTAGACGCATCCACTTCAACAACCTGTTGAAAGCTTGAGCCTTGTCTTTGTCATAGTCCAGTCCGATCTTTTTCGTCAGAGCTGTGCCCCCTTCAACTTTTCTCCTCCATCAACTCAAGTTCTTTCCCATTTTCTTTTCTTTTCTTTTTTTTTTTTTTTTGCGGCACCGGGGATTGAACTCACAACCTCATGCCTGCCAGGGCAGGCGCTTAAGGCACTGAGCCAAACTCCCGGCCCGGGTTTTTTTGAGGCAGGGTCGCACTATGTAGCTCAGGCCGGCCCTGTGCTCACGTTGTAGCCCAAGCCGGCCTCGAACCCACAACGCTCCGCCTACCTCAGCCTCCCGAGTGCTGGGATTAAAGGCGTGCGCCACCACGCCCGGCTGCCATTTTCTTTTTTAATAGTTAAAGCTTTTGCCTATAAAATTTGTATTATTGCCTCAGTTTTCATTTCCATTATCACTGAAACAAGAACCCACACTAGCCCACGACTGTTGGGAGCTGATCAGGCTCCAGATCTTAGAGAGGAGCATATGGAGAAAGTTTAATTAAAGACAATGCGAAGATGGTTTGTGGGGCTCCAGAAAGATCAGAACTCTCTTGGAGCTAAGACAAAGACTTTTCTGGACTGTCTGTATTTATCGGGCCCTTAGCAATTCAGGAAGGTGCAGGAAGTGGAGGGTAGACGTGAGGCAAAGCCCTTGAAAATGAGCAAGGCCTTGAGAAGTTAGAACAAAGACATTCTAGGCAGTAAATCCTGCTAATTAAGAGAACAGTCTTATCTCTAAGGTTGGCAGTTTGTTGCCCTGGCGTAGGAGTGACAGCCCAATGTCCTCAGCTGCAGTCTGAACCTGCCTTCAGAGGCTATGAATATGAACTTTCCCAACACACCAGAGAGAGAGCAATCTAAACCCTACACAGCCCGGTCCCCAACAGGTGACAGAACAAAGGACAATGGTATTCTCCCTGGCCATATCCCAGGAGTTGTCACTCTCCATGAGAAAAGTATTCACCCTCTTCCCTGCCCTTATTGTCTTGGGAAGAAAGAGGAACAGAGCAATTACTTCGGAGTTTGTTTTCAGGTTACAGAATCTATTCTCAGAGATCATCAGGAAAAGAGTTGACCCTGGTTAGCTTTATCATCAAGTGACTGCATAGATTTTTGCTGGTGGTGGTGTTTTTTTTGTTGTTGTTGTTTGTTTTGTTTGTTTTTTGCTTTTTGTTTTTTTTTAGATGACCAAGCTGCTGACTGTGACTATGTGGAGCAGGCTGTCCTGCAGTTCCTGAGCATAAGAAATTCTGCCTCAATCCCTTGAGTAGCTGAAACTATCAGCCCTGTACCGCTGCGCTTTGTATGACTTGACAAGATTTTTGTTTGGCTTTTTTTTTTTTTTTTTGAGATAGGATCTCACTCTGTAGTTCAGGCAGCCTTGAACTCATTATATACCACAGGTTGGCCTCCAACTCAAGGTGATCCTTCTGCCTCAGCCTCCTGAATGCTGGGATTATAGGCGTGTGCCATCATACCTGGCATATCTCAGTAAGATTTTAAAATTCCTCCCAGTGCTGTAATTCTGTGACCCTAACCTCTAAGTAAAATGTTCATAGATGTTACTCCTAGTTGCTATCAGTGATGTCAGAAATATCATTCCACAGTTATCTTTCAAAGCTCCAAACTTAACGTGACTGCCAGGATTGGAATTAGTTTTAAACTCTATTACCTTCTGCTCAATTACAGATAATCTTTAGATGGTGGAAGATCTCTCTGAGGAGTGAGTATCGATCAGCAAGACCTGGAGAATCAAAAGACACCCATGAAGACTTCCTAGATGACTCACGCCTTCAGGGTAAGGAAAAGAAGACATCATGTACTTGTTGCTGTTAAGATCTTATAATTAGTGAAAGGGTATTTTCCTCCAGTGCTGGGATTGAACCCGAGGCCTTGTGCATGCTACACAAGGGCTTTTCCACTGAGTTACATCCTGAAACGCAGTTATAGACTTTTTTTGTCAGAGAAATATCAAATTAATCATCATTTAAAACATTGATGTGTCATTATGTTTTTAGATATAATAGAACGTTGGATTTGTTTATTTTTCTTTCTCTTAGTTGATTAATTAATTAATTTATTTATTTTTTGAGACAGGGTCTCGCTATATAGTTTAGGCTGGCCTCAAACTCACCATGTAGCCCAGACTGGCTTTGACCTCCTGGGGTTCCTCCTGCCTCATCCTCCTGAATACTAGGATTAAAGGCATGTGTCACCACGTTTGGCCAGAATGTTGGATTCTTAAAATATATAAAACTGTTAATATATGCTATATTATTTTCAAAAGAACATTTCACATTAAAAATGAAATCTGAAAATGACCCTGTGAAAACTTTTCACTCAAGATTCTTTTTCTTTAACTATCTTAACTAAGTTTTTATATACATGCATAATTTTCTTTCAGTGTGTCACACAAGTGCAACAGTACAATGGTTACATATGTGTGACTTATTTAGTTCACTGAGAAGTGTATTTTCAAGGCACATTCATTTAAGAGTGAAAATGTCTAGTTTATCATTCTTGATAGATGAATAGCATTCCATTATATAGAAATACCAAATCTTTTTTGCCATTCCTCAGTTGAGGGGCATTTAGGTTGTTTCCAAGGTCTAGCTATTATGAACTGGGCAGCTATAAACATAGGTGCACATATGTCACTGTGGTAAGATGTTTTTAATTCTTTTGGGAAGATACCCAGAAGGGGAATAGCTGGATCAAATGGGACCTCCAATCCTAGCTTTTTGAGGAATCTCCCCACTGACTTTCACAGTGGTTGCACCAGCCTGCATTTCCACCAACAGTGGAGTAGGGTTCCTTTTTCTCCACAGCCCCTCCAGCATTTATTATTGGTTGACTTCTTAGTATTAGCCATTCTTTCTGGGATGAGGTGGAATCTCAGTGTAGTTTTCATTTGCATCTCTTGAATGACCAGTGCTGTTGAACATTTTTTCTTGTATTTATTTGCTGTTTGTACTTCTTCATCTGAGAAGTGTGTGTTCATCTCAGATGCCCATTTTTGGTTGTTTTTTTTTTTTTTTTTTTTTTTTTTTGCGGCACTGGGGATCGAACTCACAGGCTCGCACCTGCCAGACAGGCACTTAAGCTGCTGAACCAAACTCCCAGGCCTGGTCTTTTTGAGGCAGGGTCGCACTATGTAGCTCAGGCCAGCCTTGCGCTCGTGCTGTAGCCCAAGCCGGCCTCGAACTCACAACACTCCGCCTACCTCAGCCTCCCGAGTGCTGGGATTAAAGGCGTGCACCACCACGCCCAGCTCAGATGCCCATTTTTGGATTGGGTCTTTAAATCTGGGAGGACTGATTTTTTAAAGTTCTTCGTATGTTCTTGATAGTAATCCTTTATCTGGGGGACAGCTGGCTAACATTTTCTCCCACACTGTGTGTTGTCTCTTCAGTCTGCTAGTTGTTTCTCTTGCTGTGCAAAAGCTTTTCAGTAGGATAAGATCCCATTTGTTGATTCTTTACAATAGTTTCTGTGCAATCTGACTTTTATTCATAAAGTCTTTGCCTACACCAATGTCTTCAACAGTTTTACCTACTCTCTCTTCCAGCAGATTTAATGTTTCTGTTTTAATGTTGAAATCTTTAATCCGTTTAGATTTTAATTTAGTACATGGTGAAAGATGTGGGTCCAATTTTAATCTTTGGCATGTGAAAAGCCAGTTTTTCCAACACCATTTATTAAAGAGGCTGTCTTTCTTCCAGTGAATGTGTTTGGCACCTTTGTCAAAGATAAAGTAGCTTAGTGTGTCTGCAGTTGTTTCTGAATCTTCTAATCTATTCCATTGATCTTTAGGTCTGTTTTTTTGCCAGTACCACACTGTTTTTATCACAGTAGCTTTATAGTGTAATTTCAGGTTAGGAATTATGATGCCCCCTGTCTTGTCTTTGTTGCCTTTGCTACTCTAGGTCTTTTCTGGTTCCAGATAAATTTTAGGATTGTTGTCTCTAATTCTGTGAGGTATGCTATTGGAATTTTGATTCAGATTGCATTGAATCTGTATAACAGTTTTGGAAGTATGGCCATTTTTACTATATTGATTCTTCCTACCCAAGAGCATGGGATATCGCTCCATTTTCTAACATCCTCTTCAATCTCCTTTTTCAGAGTACTATAGATTTCAGTATAGAGGTCTTTTACATCTTTCATTAGATTGATTCCTAAATATTTCATGTTTTTAGATGCTATTATAAAATGTATTGTTTCCCTAATTTCTCTCTCAGTAAGATTGTTATTTGTGTACAAGAATGCTATTGATTTTTGAGTATTGACTTTGTATCCAGCTATACTGCTGAATCTTCTTATTAAATCTAGAAGTCTTTTGGTGAAATTTTTGGATCTTCTAGGTAGAGTATCATGTCATCTGCAAATAATGCTAGTTTAACTTTTTCCTTTCCCATCTTTATTCCTTTTATTTATTTATTTATTTATTTATATTTTTTATTTTTGGGGGGCACCAGGAATTGAACTCACAACCTCATGCCTGCCAGACGCTTAAGCCCCTGAGCCAAACTCCTGGCCCTAGTTTTTTGACACAGGGTCATGCCATGTAGTTGAGGCCGGCCTTGCACTCACATTGTAGCCCAAGCTGACCTCAAACTCACAATGCTTCTCCTACCTCAGCCTCCCGAGTGCTGGGATTAAAGGTGTGTACCACCCTGCCTGGTGGTACACAGGCTGGTGCCTGTGCCTGGTGGTACACAGGCTATTCCTTTTATTTCTTTCTCTTGTCTAATTCCTCTAATTTCCAGGATTGTGTTGAATAAGAGTGGAGACAGTGGGCATCCTTGTCTTGTTCCTGATTTTAGAGTGAAGCTTTCAGTTTTTGTCCATTTAGTATGATGTTGGCTATTGGTTTGTCATAGATGGCTTTTATCAGACTGAGATAAAGACCATCTATTCCAATTTTCTGTAGTTTTTATCATGAACAGGTGCTGGACTTTGTCAAAGTTTTTTTCTGCATCTATTGAAATAATCATATGATTTTTATCCTTGGGTCTGTTAATAAGGTGTATTACATTTATGAATTTATGTATGTTGAACCATTCCTGCATCCCTGGGATAAATGCCACTTGATCATGGTATACAATCTCTTTGACAATTTGCTGCAGTCTGTTTGCCAGTCTCTTATTGAAGATTTTTGCGTCAATATTCATTAAGAAAATTGGCCTGTAATTCTCTTTCTTTGTTGGATCTTTCTCTGGTTTTGGAATCAGAGTTATGCTTGCTTCCAGAAATGAATTTGGAAGTATTGCTTCCCTTTCAGTTTCATTAAAGAGTTTGAGAAGTAGTGGTGTTAGGTCTTCACTAAATTTCTTGTAGAATTCAGGAGTGAATCCTTCAAGGTTTGGGCTTTTCTTTGTTGATAGGTTTTTAATTACATCTTTAATTTTATTTATTGATATTGGGTTGTTTAGGACTTTTATATCATCTTTATTCAACTTTGGTAATTCATATGTATCTAGGAATGTGTCCATTTCTTCTGTATTTTCCATCTTATTAGAATACAAGTTTTCAAAGTAAGTATAAATAATTTTCTGAATTCCTACAGGGTCTGTTGTGATTTCACCCTTTTCATTCCTAATTGCATGGATTTGAGCCCATTCTTTCCTTTTTTTTGATAAAGTTGGCCAAGGGTTTGTCAATTGTATTT
Organism: Dasyprocta punctata; assembly: GCA_004363535.1. Lineage (NCBI taxonomy): Eukaryota > Metazoa > Chordata > Mammalia > Rodentia > Dasyproctidae > Dasyprocta > Dasyprocta punctata. The sequence continues at coordinate 12,780 of RJWM01011030.1, forward strand.
AATCTTTCAAAGAACCAACTCTTTGATTCATTGATTCTTTGTATTTTTTTTTAGTGTCCAGTGTGTTAATTTCTGCTCTGATCCTTATAATTTCCTCCCTTGTATGAGCTTTTGGCTTAGCCTGCTCTTCTTTTCCTAGAAGTTTGAGGTTCAACATTAAGCTGTTTATATGAGCTTGCTCTGTTTTCCTGATATGGGTATTTACTGCTATAAATTTCCCTCTTAAGACTGCTTTCATTGTGTCCCACAAGTTTCGGTATGTTGTATTGTCATTGTCATTCAACTGTAAAAACTGTCTAATTTGTTCTTTAATTTCATCTGTGACCCATTGATTGTTCAGTAGTGTGCTATTTAATTTCCATGTGTTGATGAAGTTCTTGTGTTTTCCTTTGGCATGGATTTCCAATTTCATTGCACTGTGGTCTGATATTATGCATGGGATAATTTCAATTCCTTTACATTTACCTAAGCATGTGATATGAACCAGTATATGGTCTAATTTGGAGAATGTCCCATGTGCAACTCAAAAGAGTGCGTATTCTGATGTTGTGGGGTGAAAGATTCTATAAACATCTACTAAGTCCATTTGCTCAAAAGTTTGATTTAGTTCTAATATTTCATTATTGATTTTTTGTCTAGTTGATCTGTCTTTTTGTGACAGTGGGGTATTGAGGTCCCCCAATGCAATTGTATTAAGGCTTATTTGATTTTTCATGTCCATTAATAATGGTTTTCTATAACTGGGTGCACTAGTATTTGTTGCATACATATTAATGATTGTTATCTCTTCCTCTTGGATTGTTCCCTTTACCAAGATATAGTGACTTTCTTTATCTCTCTTAATCAGTCTTGGCTTAAAATTGACTTTTTCTGCAAATAGAATAGCAACCCCTGCTTTGTTCTGAATTCCTGTTGCATGAAGTGTTGTTTTCCATCCTTCGACTTTCAGTCTATGGCTTTCTTTTTGAATTAAATGTGTTTCTTGTATGCAGCATATTGTTGGATCTTGCTTCTTGATCCATTCTGCCAGTGTGTGTCTTTTGACTGGTGAATTGAGACCATTCACATTGATGGTTAAAACTGATATGTTTTGACTTATCCTTATCATGTTGTTTTCCTATTATTGGCTCCCCCCCTTATTTTCCCCTTTTTCCCTTCCCTCTAATTGTTTGCCTTTCCTGGTGGATTCCTTCTATTGGGGTTCATGGAGCTGTAGTCCTTATTATCTCTTTCTAAAATGTCCTTCAGAACTTTTTTTTTTCTTCCGGCACCGGGGATTGAACTCACAACCTCGCACCTGCCAGGGCAGGTGCTTAAGCCACTGACCCAAACTCCCAGCCCTGGTTTCTTTGAGGCAGGGTCACACTGTGTAGCTCAGGCCAGCCTTGTGCTCGCGTTGTAGCCCAAGCCAGCCTCGAACTCACAACGCTCTGCCTACCTCAGCCTCCTAAGTGCTGGGATTAAAGGCGTGCGCCACCACACCCAGCTCCTTCAGAACATTTTGGAGTGCTGGTTTAGTGGTTGTGAATTTCCTCAGATCTTCTTTGTCATGGAAGTATTTTGTTTCTCTCTCTATTTTGAAAGATAGTTTTGCAGGATACATCAATCTGGGTTGAAAGTTGTTTTCCTTTAGAACTTGGAGTGCTTCTCTCCAAGCTCTCCTTGACTTGAGAGTTTGTGCTGAGAAGTCAGCTTTCCCTTATAGGTGATTTGTTTCTTTTCCCTAACAGCTTTTAAAATTTTATTTTTGTGTTGAATTTCTGGAATCTTGACTATGATATGACTGAAAGTAGATTTTTTTTTATCATTGTTAATTGGAGTTCTATATGCCTCACTTATTTGTATGTCAAATTCTTTTTCTCTACCAGGAAAGTTTTCTGTCACAATGTCTGTGAGGATGTTTTTAATGTCCTTTGTAGTATCTCCTGCTTGTTCATTGTCTCCAGTGAATCTTAAGTTATTCTTCTTTGTCTCATCAAGTAGCTGCTGGGTTGATTTCTCATGTTCCCTTGCTAGTTTTGAGAAATCTTTCTTTTCCTGGTCACTAACTGCAAGCCTGTCTTCAATATCTGAGATCCTGTCCTCACATTGGCCTAATCTGCTCTGAATACTTTCAGTGGAGTTTTTATTCTCCTGAATATCTGCTTGAATGTGCTTTATGGAATCCATTTGTTTCCTGTGTTGTGCTTCCATAGTTTGCTTAAGCTCGTTTATCTTTTTGTCTGTATCTGCTCTAACATCACTAAGCATGGTGTGTATTTTGGTAATCTCTGTGGTTATTTGAGAGATTATTTCTGATTTCATTTTTTCTAGAGCCTCATTCAGTTGCTTTGTTACCACTTCAGAGAGACCTGGTAGGGGGCTTTCAGATTTTTCAGCCTCATTGCCCCGTGGGTTTGCCTTTGGTGAACGGGGCATCTGAGGTTGTGTCCTCTTTAAGGGTACTCTCATTTCTTTTCTTTTTTAGTTTAATTCCTAGAGTGATACTTGTTAGTTGCCTGTGGTGGGTTGCTTTATTGGTGGTAGTAAGGACATCCAAGTGACGATCACTTCTCTGAAGTACCTTCCAGGTGTGGCTGGTTCCTGGGCTCTGAGTCTATTGGAAGATCCCCCCTCCTCAGTTTGTTACAGATGAGAAGCTATTGCTCACCTAGCCCAGTCTCTGGTTCTTGGGTACCGTGCCTCAGCACTCTCTATGATCTCCAGTCAGTCTCAGTCCTGGACTATCAGGGTCAACAGCTATCCAGAACAATTATGCTAATTCTGGCTGCAGTGGCACCCACAACACCAAACACAGCCAACAAAACAATAAATTGAGCCAACCCCTGATTTGCAACCCTCAACCATATAAACTGAATTTGTAACCATACAACAGAATGCAAAACAATCATATACAATACATAAGTCCTCAATATGTCAATTCTGTCCTCAAGGGTCAGGACCCAAGATGGATTTAAGAGAAGGCAGAGAAGTCGGAAAAGAGAAAGAGACTGTAAGTAGGTTGGAGAACATAGATGGGTCCCACCAACTTAGGGAAATTGCTGCAGAAGTCCGAGGGAAAAGAGAGCCAAAAGAAACAAAAAGTAGAACAGAACAAAACCACACCCAGAAGGAGGGCAGAAACCACACTCACACTCAAAATATTAATAATAATAATAATAAATAAATAAACAAACTAAACCAAACAAACAAACAATAGGAAAAAAAAAAAAGAGTCCACTTCCAGGATTCTCTCTGAATTCATTAATAGCCTGTGGAGACAGTGACCCAAATCGTGGCAGTGTATCCCCGCAAGCCAGCAACTGCTCGTGGATGGAGTAGTAGACAACGTTAGCAGGCCTGCCCCAAGAACAGACTTGTTGGGTTTGCTGCTGTCCAAGCAGTCTCCACGGGTCTGTGCCCTGCTAGAAGCTGCTGGAGAAAGCTGACAACAGTTTTAGCTCCAGGGTTATCCAGCCCAACTCCAAAATGGCTCCTGGCCAATCGCTCTCTCCTGCGGAAGGATCGAGCCCTCTACACTCACCACCAGCCAGCACAGTCCTCCATGCCTGTCGCTCTCCACCAACAAATCGCTCTCCACCAGCAAATCACTCTGCAGGGGCCCCTGGGTTCGCCAGCTACCACCAACACCACTACCATGTGCCCTAAGGCTCCAGCAGCTCCCCTCATGCAGTGAGTCTGGCTCTGGGCAAAGGCACCGCCAGCTACCACCTTCTTTGTTGAAGTTTCTCTTCTCACTCTCTCTGTGGGTTTTGATTCAAACTTCAGACTCTTCCTGGTTCTAAGGAACCCACTTTCCTCCTTTTTGTCTTCCTCAAGATGGTATGTTCCTGCATCTAGATGGTATCTCTCAGAGAGGCTGTTTTCTCTGCTTCTTACTACTCCACCATCTTCCCAGAAGTCCTAAAATTTTAGAGTTTATTTGAGTAGATAGCAATTCATGGATTGGGTGGTGCAAAACCACTGTTTGGCCTCTACTGCTTGGACACAAGATGAGACTTTTATAGGGTTTGCAGAAGTAAGACAAGGAAAATGTTGATTGATTTAAGTGGAAAGTCACTAGTCACAGGCTAGCTAATAGTTTCTGACAGGTCAAGTCCTCAGGTAGAGGTTAGTTGGCGGTTTCTGACCAGGTTTTGCTTTCCTGGGCTGTGATCATTCATTCTGAGTTGGGTTTTAATTTGTTTAGGGAAGAACTCAGGGTCCTGGAGCCATCTCAGCCTAATGACCTCCCAATTATTTTAATATGAAAATTAAAATTAATTGACTTTCCTGAATATGAAAGTTTCAAACACATAAAGTAGACAGAAAGGTTTTTTCATGGACTCCCAGGACCCCGTAACGCAGGTTTCTCAGTACTCAAAATGTGGCCAAACCCTACATACAAACTGACTGTTCCCACTGGATTCCCTTGAAGTAGAGCCCAGTGGTTAGATCAGTTCGTTTTAAACTCTCTGGTATGTGTCTCTAAAGAGATTCTTCTCAACTAGACCATTTGGTTGGTTAGTTGGTCGGTTGGTTTTTGTTTTGAAATTCTGTATCATCATTTTTATTTTTTTCATGTAAAAAAGAAACAAAACACCCCGACCAGACAGAAGAAGGGTAACCAATCCGACAAAGGGAAGTAAAGGCAGTACAGCTCCTCTGGTGTCCACACAGCTGTGGCACTGTCCAGGTCACTTCCCAGAGATGTGCTGTGTCCCCCAGCCAGGTTTGCCGCAGGATCTGTGCTGGGTGTGGAGTGTGGAGCTGACCTTGTTCTCCGGATGCGGGTGTGTGGGCGGGGACTGGACTGTTGCTGGAGTTCTCCAGAGCCCTGTAATAGAGAACGGCAGCCTTGCCCTTTAACTCCGCATGTCTGTATGCCGAAGCACCAGGCTGGTTCACCTGACTGTCCAACCATGGCCACTCACTGCTCTTCAGACTCTGCTACATTGCTGGTTTCAATAATTATTGCTTACTAATAAAACTTTTCTTTAAAGAAGTTTTGTTTTGTTTTGAGACACGGTCTGACTATGTAATTCAGGGCACCCTTGAACTCACTAGGTAGCCCAGGCTGGCTTTGAACTCTTGTGATCCTCTTGCCTCAACCTCCCAAGTGCTGGGATTATAGCTATTACCAACCACACTGGCTACGAATAAAACTTGAAAACTTAAGGTCACCTTAGAGATTCTTTTTGGTCTTTTTTTTTTTTTTTTTTTTTGTGGCACCAGGAATCGAACTCATAACCTTGCACCTGCCAGGGCAGGTGCTTAAGCCACTGAGCCAACCTCCTGGCCCTAGTTTTTTGAGGCAGGGTTGCATTATGTAGCTCAGGCCGGTCTTGCGCTTGCGTTGTAGCCCAAGTGGGCCTCGAACTCACAACACTCCTCCTACCTCAGCCTCCCGAGTGCTTCTTTTTGGTCTTTTTAAAACAATATTTCACCATGCAGTTCAGTAGTTCAGGCTGCCCTTGAATTCACTTTGTAGCCCAGACTGGCCTTGAACTTGTGGCAATTCTCCTGCCTCAGCCTCCTGGGTTTTAGGATTACAGGTATGTACCACCACACCCAGCCAAGATTCTTATTAACTCAGAACTAGTTAACTGTCTGCATAGTATATTGTCAAGTAATTAGGTAATATACTTGCACACAAATGTTCTCATTTTATTGTTAGAATATCCTTGTAAAATAAACACTCTTATCAACATTTCACAAATGAGATTCAAAAAGGGTATGACTTTCCAGGGTCTCACAGGGAAAGGCTGATACTGGAGGATCAAGCATGGAAAGTTAAAAAGTCAAACTCTGGGTGGATCTTTGATGAGAACCAGGTCTCTTGATAAAGGGATTCTATTATTTAATATTACAGAATATGACATTTTTTTGTGACCATTAATTGTGATATATCAGTTTGGCTGGGTTAAGAAACACCCAGCAGATTTACGAAGTACAGTTCTGGGTGTACAGGTGACTGAGCAAACTGAGTGAGGAAAACCCACCCTGGTTGTAGATAGCACCAATCAATAGGCCTGGGTGGATAAAAGGAGAAAAGAAGGAAATTGGTGTGCATATTGAAGTGCCCCATTCTGCTTGAGGGATTGCATCCCCTACTGTTGTGACCCTCGAACATCAGAATTCAGTGTCTTCTGACTTCCAGTGCAGGCTCTTACCAGTGACTCTCCAAGGAACTTCCAGAACTCGGGCTGGTACTGCTCTTCTGCTCTGCTTCCTGGCTACCATGAACTAAGCAGCCTTGCTCAATCATACCCGAAGATGCCTGGCTACTGCTCCCTCTGACAGCAGATTTTGACGTTGTCCACATGGTGCTGGTTTTAGGTGCATGCAGAATGCGAAAGTTGTGGGGTCAGGGAGGCTTCTATCCAGATTTCAGAGGAAGGCCTAGATCAGTCAAGGAGTCTCTGAGGGGATAGTGTGTGAAACTGTGGGTATGAAGCCAAAGGTGCAATGGAGGCCCCAGGAAGTCAGGACCCTCTACTGAGGAAAGCTGCAGGCCGTGAGTGGAGCCAGCCCAAGAGAGAAGCTATGTGGGATGCCACCATCAGGGACCAAGGGTTGGGATATGCAAGCCCTTACCATCATGTGCTTTGAATGCTGGATATGGAGCTACAAGATTTAATGTTTGCCCCACTGGAATTCAGTCTTGCTTTTCAGTCTGTTTTCTATCCCTCTATTCCTCCCTTTTGGAATGGGTATGCTTACCCTGTACCATTGTACCTTGGGGTTACATGCTTGATTTTGATTTTTACAGAGGTTCACAGCTAAGACTTTGTGTTGGGTCTCAGAAGAGACTTGGAGTTGGGACTCTCTTTTTTTGGATACCAGGAATCAAACTCATGACCTTGTGCTTGCTAGGCAGGTGTTTATGCCACTGAGCTATATCCCTAGCCCCATGACTTCTGAAAAGTGTTGAAACTATTGAGATTTTGGGGAAGGGATTATTGCATTTTTAGCTGTATGTAACCTAGTTGTACCACATTAGGCAGAATTATAATCTTGTCTTTATTTGGGAATTAACTATGACTTAAGGAGACGTGTTTGGGTGTCAAATTGACAGGGAATGGTATGGGACAGTTAAACTTGATTATACTAACATGATTGGCTTGGAATCTGCCTAGTAAGTTGATAGAACACATTGCTTCTTGGCCTTTTGGCTAAGATCAAGTGAAGTTGGTGGAACACACTCCTGAGTGTCTGGGTGGGTCATAGAAGTGTGATTGACCTTGAGTGTTATATCGGGTCCCTCAGTCTTTCCTTTCTGAAGCAGCTCACCTGCTCTGATTCCTGGATCCTGTGAATTTGACAGCTTTGCTCTGTCACACCCTTCCATCATGTTTCTGCCTTGGAGCCAGCTAACCATGGACTGAATCCCTTGAAACTATAAGCCAAATTAAGACTCTCCTCCTTTAAATGGTAGGTATTGCATCTCAGTGATAGGAAAGCTGAGAAACACAGTTTTTGTAGTCATTGTTTTGTGGTGCTGACGATGGAACTCAAGGCCTCCCACATCTAGGCTGGTGCTCTACCACCAAGCTACAGCCTCAGGTTTAGTATTGTTTTTTTTCCTAAGAGAGAGGGAAGGTTTTGAGTTTGGGGTGTAGTTCAGTGTAGTAGACCACTTGCCCAGCTTGTATGATGCTCTTAGTTCAATCTCCAGCACTAAACACACAAAACAACAGAAGACAATAAAAACAAAAAAAAATTTTTTGTCGTTTTACTTCTTTAAATAGTTAAAGATCTGAATTGACAGTCTTTACTATGCCATTGTGTATGCGAGTATTTATAATATTCATAGTTTAGAAAGAACCATATTGGGGGAAGTGTATGCAATTTTGATTGAATAAAAATCAGTCTAGGCTTGCCTCATTTTATTTTTTTTATTTTTATTTTTTATTTATTTATTTATTTATTTTTTGTGGCACTGGGGATTGAACTCACAAGCTTGCGCTTGCCAGGGCAGGCGCTTAAGCCGCTGAGCCAAACTCCCCAGCCCTGGTTTTTTGAAGCAGGGTCGCACTATGTAGTTCAGGCCGGCCTTGTGCTCGCGTTGTAGCCCAAGCCAGCCTCAAACTCACAATGCTCCACCTACCTTAGCCTCCCGAGTGCTGGAATTAAAGGCGTGCGCCACCATGCCCAGCTAGGCTTACCTCATTTAATTGTGGAGTAGACTTGTTTCTGTGCAGATAGGGGTACAGTAGACTTCTAGAAATCACATTTCATTTTCAGTTATGATTCTTTTGTTCTGTAATATCTACTCTGCAGCTATTCCTTGACAGATCATGTGACTTTCTCTTTCTTTCTTTCTTTTTTTTTTTTTTTTTTTTTTCTTTATCAGGGTTTGAACTCACAACCCTGCACCTGTCAGGCAGGTGCTTAGGACACCAAGCTAAATCCCCAGCCCTATTTTTTTTTTTTTTTTGAGATAGGGTCTCATTTTGCAGTTGAGACTGGACTTAAAACTCACTTTGTAGCCCAGCCTGGTCTTGAACTCACAACGATACTCCTGCCTCAGCCTCAGGAGTGCTGGGATTAAAGGCATAAGCTACCATGCCCGGCTTCTCTTCTTTTTTTTATTTGCAGTATTAGGGATTGAATCCAAGGCTTTCATACAGGGCTTTTTTGTTTGTTAGTTTGTTTTAAAATAGGGTATTTCTGAATTGCTAAATTGCTCAGGTTGGGCTCAAACTTGCAATTCTGCCTCGGCCTCCCAAAGTGCTAGGATTTTAGGTATGGACCATCATGACTGGCTCGATCATATGATTTTCTGATGGACTGCCTCAAAAACCTGGATATTGTAGAGAAAAGACCATTCCGTCTTCTAAGTGCCCTAGTACTTGGCAGACTCTCTCGCTCCCGCCTGCCCTGAGCCCAACCATGTCCTGCTCCTGGAATACTGGCCCAGGGCCCAGGCTGTCGGTTATCAGCGTTGATATATGGCAATGAAACTCTCAACCTACTAGATGTCCTGTATGAGTTTATATTCTCTAAAACTGAAGAATGGATTTTAGGAAAAACAGAGGTGAAGAGCAGAATATATTGTTGAGAGAAAGATAGCTTCTGTCTGAGGGACAGAAGGGGTCCCGAGTGGGTTGCCAAGGATCCCACTTTTTCTGGAGACTTTTATAGAGCACAACCATGAGGTGAGGCAGGTCCAAAGCAGGGAAAAAATGGGAAGCTGCAAGGTGGGTATGGGGTGAGACACAACTATGGCCAACCAATAAAATTAATTGCTCAGGTAAAATTGATTAAATTGGGACAAATAGGGAAGCGAGTCATGTAGCAAGCAGGCATGCATACAGAGCAGTGACTCTTCCTGTAGGGGGTAGGGATGGTGACTCCTGGCTTCCTCAGGGTGACAGAGACCTACTTAGAATATCAATTCCTGATGTTTATCCTTAGGAAATATGTGGGTGCATTTGATTTATCCTTTGTCTTGAGGTCTGGCCCACAGTGGAGGTATCTGTCTCCTCCACAGTTGCAAGGTATCTGGTCTTCTGCACTGCTTCTTTGAGGGCCCAGCCCTGTCTGACTGCCTATAATATTTCTATCTAAGTGAGTTGCCTATAATAGTGTGAGCTTTGGGATGACCACTGAGGGCTTCCTGATAACAAAAGAACAGGCACTAAGGTAAGAAAGTGATGAGTCTCCCAGCCAGCTGCTCCCACTGCCGCCTCCCCCTAAGAGCCGGAAGATGAAGGACTTCGGCTAGGAATGCACCCAGCCCTGCCTTGCACATCGCAGTCTTCGAGCCGCAGTCTCAAGGGGGCTTGGTGGCCTCCTGCTAGGAGCAGCGCCATGGTATCACAAGAAAGCACCTGGCAAGGTGGACGGCTCCGTGTCTCTGGTGAATGTCCAATGCAAGTTCCTGTCCTCTAAAAATCAAAGAATGAATGCTAGGAAAAGCAGAGGTTAACAGCAGAATTTATTCATTGGGGAAAAAAAGACAAATGGGTTGCTGAGGACCCTGCCTTTTCTAGAGATTTTATGGAGCAAAACCATGAGGTGAGGCAGGTGCAAGGTGGGGAAAAATGGGAAATCACAAGGTGGGCATGAGGTGGGACAGAACTACGGTCAACCGATAAGATTATGAGTGTAATTGCTCAGGTAATATTGATTCAATGGGGATCAAGTGGGGAAGCCAATCACAGAGCAAACAGGCAGGGAACAGAACAGGGGCTCTTCCGGGCTTCCCCTAGGTGGCCAATACCTATTTAGAATATCAATCACTGCTGTTCATCCCTAGGGGAAGTATGTGGGTGTGTGTGCGTCATCTTTTGTCTTGACATCTGGCCCTCCAAGGATGTGTCTGAGTCTCCCCAACAGTTGCAATGGATCCCCATCTTTTGCGATGGCTTCTTTGAGGGCTGAGCCCTGTCTCACTGCCTAAAATATTTCCACCTAACTGAGCGGTCTGTAACACTAGACTCTGCCTAGCATCTCTGTCTTTATACGTTGTCCAAGTCTCATGGAAACCCGGGAGAACTTCTACATATGGGTCCTGAGAGGCTCTCACGTCTCCGGCCGATGTCAGGTCTAGGCCATCCTACTGAGAACCTCTCAAGTTCTAAGAGAAGACCATATGCAGGGGTTTGGGAACTGTTCTGGGATCTTGTAATTAACAGGTTATGCCTACTTCCCTGGCCAGCTGTGCCATGCTGTATTCCTATGACTCAAAGCATCTTTAAAGAATGGTCCCTTTGACATAGGGGAAATAGATACAACCCCCAACCTGCTAGATGTCAGATCCAAAGAATGAATACTGAGGAATAATGGAGGGTAAGAGTAGGAATCTTTTTCTCTTTTTTTTTTTGGTACTGGGAATTAAACTTACAACCTCCACTTGCCAGGCAGGCTTTGTGCTGCTGAGCTTTAAGCCTGGCCCTAAGAGTAGGAAAATTTTATTGAGAGAGACGGCTCCTGAGAGACAGGAGGGGACCTGAAAGTGGACTGTCAATGAGTCCACGTCTCCAAGGAAGTTTTATACAGCAAAGCCACAAGGTGGGAACAATATGGGTCAGAACTATGATCAACCAGTAAGATTGTAAGTATAGCCACTTAGGTGATACAGATCTAATGGGAAAGCTGGTCATGTACCAAGCGTATGTGGGAAAAACAAAACTATTTTAGGAAGGGATGGGTTAGGGGGTCCTGGTCACCCACTTGGGTGACTGATGTCCATTGAGACTTACTGGACCAGGTGATACCATTTTTCTTATGCCCTGGGGAGGCATGTAGGCCTGGCCTCCAACAGATGCGCCTTCAGCCTAAGGGAAGTGTGCTGTGTTCTCATCCTCTGCACTGACTCTGACTCCCTCGAGGGCCGAGGCCTGTCTGCCTATAATATTTCTACCTAACTTGGCTGTCTTTCTGGTATCAGTGGGCAGAGGCCATAGTGTCTAGGAAAGCTGTATGCCTTGTTTGGAAATTGACAGCCAGGGTTCCCGATATCCAAGAGAATGTGCGAATTGTTTAACCTTAAACTGTCACTGTGTTCTGTGAGATCTCTTTGGGTCTGACACCTAACAAATGATTGCAAATGCATTATACATTGGAAATCTTTGAACCTTAACTGTAACTGGAAGCGAGGTATGCTATTTTAGACTTCCCCTTAGTCTCTCAGCCTTGCTAATGTCTAACTGCCAGTCAAACAAATTGGAAGCACTTGGAACTGAGAAGCAACTGAGACTCTCAATGCCTGGAAAAAGCTGGCCTAACTAGTTTGAGAGAGAAATCCAAAGGCTAATGCAACTGGGACTTCTACATCACATAGCCCTGCCCTCCATTCTGAAATCAGGGCACTCAGCCTGGGATCACAGTTCACCTCCTCTACAGGGATCCCACTGCTCCATCAGGGAGAGAGGAGCGTGGTTCAGTGGCAGAGCACTTGCCTACCCTGTGCCTAGAGAGTCCCCAACTCAGGGACCCCTAGAACCCACAAGTATGCCTTCCCTTCACCCTGGTTTCCAGACAAGGCAGCCTGCCTCCCAAGATTTTTAAAAAGTACACTGTCATCCTGGTTTATTGGAAAAAGATTTTAAAGAACAGACAGCAAAAGAAAGAAGCAAAAGTCACTGTTAGGAAGAAAGGTACAAATCCAGCACTCAGGACAGGTTTATTTGGAACAAATCCGAGAGACACTGCAGGTCAGAAGGACTCTGTTACAGGCTGTGAGGTCTTTTTTCAGGGTTTTGAGCATAAAGGGGAGGCTGTGAGGTGAAAAGTCCAGTGAAAAGGAGTTGTGGCTATCTGCTAGAGATAATCCTTGAGAACTGTGGGGTGGGTGGTTGTCTGCTAGGAGCTGGGCTGAAGAATTTGATGGAAGCTATGAGGTGAAGCCTTGGTTACTGAGCCTTATTAACCCATGGTTATACATCTTTAGCAGATGTGAAGGCCTAAGGGGATGGAAGAGCCTTAAAGTAGTCTCTGGTCAGCCAAGGATGGCAGTCACCACTCAGATTGATTGATTGATTTATATTTTTTGATACAAGGTCTCCCTATGTAGTTCAGGGTGGCCTCAAACTCACAGCGATCCTCCTGCCTCAACCTCCCAAACAGGTATTCCAAACCTGTTTCTATTCCTTGATTATTCAGCGAACTGTTGGGGGAGGGGTGTGGAGGAGATGAGTCCTGTTTGTTTTCTTTTCTTTTTCTTTTTTTTTTTTGGTCTTTATGACACAGGGTCTCACTATGCAGTTCAGGCTAGCCTTGAGCTCACTTTCTAGCCCAGGCTGGTCTTCAACTCGCAACGATCCTCCTGCTTCAGCCTCCTGAATGCTGGGATTACAGGTGTGTGCCACTACACACGGCTTTGTTTTCTACATGAAATCTGTATAAGTGCAGGGTTGTATTATTTGATTGTGAACCTTTATTTCCAAGAAAACACCTAAACATATTAGGGAAAAGTTATAATCATTTTTATGAAACACTAATCTGTTTTTCTTTTTGTCTCTTTCAATTGACCCAATTGTGTAAAGGTAAGTGTACCAAATAGTGCAAAAATGAGACCACCACCAGGTATATGGCTCAGCGGCATGGCACCTGCCTGGCAAGTGTGAGGTCATGAGTTTGATCCCTAGTACCAAAAAAATAAAAGAGAGCGAGAGAGAGAGAGACCACTGATCAGGTGTGTGTGAAAGCAGCTAGGTAGAGGGTTTATTTTTTATTTTTTCCCCGATTTTTTTTTTAAACAGAAGAAAAGTAAGAAACCAAAGCAAAACAATTTCACAACCAGCCAATAGGAGAGTAACAATAATCAGCACATCACATATTGTTATATTCATAGCAGTTGTTTAGGGTATAAGATATAGACATGAAACATTGTCCAGAAAATTATTAGCACAAAACTTATGCCTCTATGAATCAAGAGAAACCAGCTATGACTACCTTTTTTTGTTATGATTGCTCTATTATTTTCAAATAAACATTTCGCATTAAAAATGAAATCTGAAGATGACCCTGTGAAAACTACTTTTCACTCAAAATTCTTTTTCTTTAACTGTCAACTCATTTTTTATATACATAGATTTACTTTCAGTTTGTCACACAAGTGCAACAATGTGATGGTTACATATGTGTGAGTTATTTAGTCCACTGAGAAGTATATTTTCAATACTCATCCATTTAAGAGTGAAAATATCTAGTTTATCATTCTTTATAGTTGAGTAGTATTCCATTATATAGAGATACCACATCTTTTTTGTCCATTCCTCAGTTGAGGGGCATTTAGGTTTTTCCAAGATCTAGCTATTAAACCTGGGCAGCTATAAACATAGGTGCACATATATCGCTGTGGTAGGATGTTTTTAATGGCAGAGGGTTTATGAACCTCGGTGTAGGCAGACTCAAAGGGCGAGAAGGCTGTCAGTGCCTAAACAAAGAGAGGCAAGGAGTTTTATAGGGTCTAGAAAGGAGGCGTCCTCTCGCTAAGGGGTCAGGACAAACATCTGTGGTCAAAGTTCCCAGAAGGGTCAATACAGATGTGCGGATGTTATCAGAGTCTGTGGTGCCAGGGAGGGGGAGGTCCCATGCTTTGCTTCACGACATCCTGTTCTGTTTGTCCGAGGACAACACGCCTAGTTTGTGGTTTCCTGCCTCTGGTGGGGGCGGCGTGTTTACTGGGAAACGCAATTTGCTGAAAACGTAAGTGTTTGCTGGAAGGCAGCGCCTGGGTCGGGCCTGACAGTAGGGATGAAAGAAGGTACAGGAGATGTAATGGGAAAAACGTGTACAAATAAAAGAACAAAAGTCAACGAAAGTTAGGAAACACGAATGTGTCGGAAAGTGGCAGAAAAACCGCACAGATCAGCGGTTTTTCTCCAAGCGCCGCAGGGAGGGGCTGAGTCAATGGGCTGTCAGACTGGAGTTGGATCGAGGGGCTGCAGAAATCTGTTAAACAATGAGTGTTCCTCAATCTAATCTCAAATCCGGGGCGGCAATTGCGTCTGTTTGAAAAACAAACTTTCAAGTTCCTTCCAATTGCTCTTTTGATGTTCCTCTCCACCGGCACCAGGCTGAACTCAACGCTCGCCTTTGGAGTGCGGACACTCCCAGCTTGCTTTTGTCGCGTTACATCCCGGCTTTGGGCTTGCTCGCACATCACGGACCTAGCTATCTCTACCGATCTAGCAAGCGATTAAAACTGAAGTTGACCCCTGTAGTTTAAACCGTAGGAAGTCCAAGAACCCGCTAGCCTAGCCAGCCCATCAGTCCGCGCCTTACTTCGCTTATTCGGACTCTTAAGGACGCCGCCGTCCACGGCGCGTGCGTCATGCGTAGAGCCGCGAGCGCGGACTGCGCCTGCGCCAGGGCTGGTCCGCCCCCTACGCAGGGCGACGCACAGACCCGGAAAAGAGCTGGTTTCCTGGGTCAGCGCGGGCCGTGGGGCCCAGGGTCTGAGGCTGGGTGTTGGTGTGTCGGTCGGACGGGTCCGGAAAACAGCCGTTTCGTTGTCTTCGGTGAGCGAGCTCTGAATCTGCTGGCCCTCCACTGCGTTCCGGGCCAGGCCGTGGCATCGTCCCCGACGCGGAGCGGGCCGGGCGAGTGCGCTGCAGCGAGGATGGGTTCCGTGAGATCCAGACGGATTGCAGGCCCCACGGTGGCAGAGAGGCGGGTAGGGGAATGAGGACGTGAGAGGGCTGCTGCTCTCGAATCGGCTCTTCGAGTCCGCGTTCACCGATCCGTCTCGTGTTTGCGCAAGGCTCTCATCCAAGAGGCTGTGGACTGTTTGGTGCAGATTTAACAGGCTTCCTAATTATGGGGCATCGACATCGTTACAGCGTCCCAGGAATGTGGGTGGGTTTTGGAACTCGCCGGAAACTGTCCACCCTGTGCGCTTTTCTGCTCTTTGAATCTAGTATCACCGATCGGCAAAACCTTGCAAATTTGGTTTTTGTTTTGTTTTGTTTTGTTTTCTCTGTCTCTCTTCTTAAGGGGGCGGGAGGTGTCTCCCTGTATCACCAAGGCTGGTATCGAACTTTTGAAATCATACCATCCTCCTGCCTCAGCTTCCTGAGTAGCTGGGACTACAGGCGCGCTCCACCTGTCAACTGTGTGTAAGCTTTTTTGCGCTTGGAATCTGGTTGTGTTGGACAGGTGTCGCCCTTTGTTGCTAAGCAATGGTGTTGGTCAGTTCGCCTATGTTTCTTTGTGGAATCTTTTCCTTCTCATTTCTGTCTCAGTCTCTTGAAGACCATATGGGTAACACCATTACAGCTTGTAATGGTGGCACTTTAGGAAGAATTTTGGGGAAATGGAATACTTACTGTACTTCCTCCATAATCAAAAAAGAAAATGATTTATTACTGCAGTACTGCTTGGCCGTTGTACATGTTGAGGACCCAGGAGAGATGGACCCGTTCCATCTCCCGTTTAGAACGGTTTTGTCTCAAGGCTGACAAGGTAGATGAGAGTCCTTATATGAGAGCGTTTATGTACCTTCATTAGGAAGAAAAAAGGCGGGAATTTTATGCTCGTGGCATCAAGGAAGGGAAACAGAAGGAGACCCCCATATTGAAATCTCCACATAATAAGGCTTTGCCTCAACCACCAAGAGAGCTCCCATTTTGAGACCTGAACATAACAAGGGAGGGCTGGCCTTGCCTCAATAGCACCACCCAGTTACCAAAATAAATTGAACCCCCACCCCCTTGCCAGTAAGCCCAGACCCACCTCTGTGTGAACCTGGGCCAGAGGCAGGACTGGTCTGCCCTTACAAGACCCAACAGGGCACCCAGTTGGGCCTAGGGGTGCTTGTAAGCCCAGAGGGAATGTTCCCTCTGCTTCAGTACCCAGCACGAGCTGTCAATCAGCAAGGACAGCCAGTCAGATTCTTGGAGTGTCTTCATCCATATTCCCTCTCAGTCCTGGCAAGGTATGGAATGAATCGCCATCCTGCAAGGATGACCTGCAGAGTATGACGAATACTTCAGAGGTGCTTTTTGTTGGGCAGAAGTGAAATCTGGGCCGATGAGCATACTGGAGTATCTCCTCACTGCAGATGAAAGGATATTAATGATGTTAGAAGCTCACAGGGAAGCAAATTGCCTCCACCAGGAGTACATGGTAGAGAACCAAGACCCCAGTATTGCTATCCCTAGGGATAACCCTAACTGGGCCTAACACTGGGGACATACCTAGGCTCGGTCATCATCATTACTGGAGATGCACGCTGCTGGGCTTATGGGAGGCAGCAGCTTATCTTCCCAAGAAAAGTAAAAAAAATAGATATAGATATATAGTCTTTAAGACAGGGTCTTGCTATGCAGTTCAGGTTGGCCTTGAGCTCACTTTCGAGCCCAGGCTGGTCTCAAACTTGCAGCAATCTTCCTGCCTCAGCCTCCCGAGTGCTGGGATTACAGGAATGTGCCACCATGCCCTGCCTTTTTATTTATGTATTTATTTTTATTTTTTGCCAAGAGAAGTAATTTTTAGATTGTGCTCAAACAATATATTGACGGCTCATGAAAGGGTGCTTGTTGGTTGTGTGAGTTACCGTCATTGTCCCAGAACCTCAGAGCTGCTGTGGTGGGTAGCGTCTTACAGGGAGGCAACTAGATGAAGGTATAGTTTTCAGGACAAGGCATGCAAAGTGACATGCTTTTTTCCCCCTACCCCAAGTAGTATGGGTAGAACCCAGGGCCTGCTCAGCCCTTTTGTGTTAATTACTTTTCTCTCATTGCTGAGACAAAATATGCAATCCCAAAATTAAGGAATGAAAGGTTTATTTAGCTCACAGTTTATGGATGTTTCAGTCCCTAATCAGCTGGCTCCAAGGCAGGGTGGTGTGGGTGAGGAGGCAGCAGTTCAAGGCAGCGCAAGACAGGAAAAGCAACAAGGGCATAAAGGAAGAGCTAGCCTCCTTTCCTCCCTTATGGTATGCAGGCTACCTGCCCTAGGGCAGATCCTCTACACATGAGGACATAGAACTGCTGAGTTAGTTCAGCTTCTTAACTTCGTACATTGATGCAATGTATCAACCATTGCACCTTTTATTTTGCATTTTTGAGATAGGGTTTTGATCAGCTGCTAAATTGCACAGGCTCCGCTGAAATTTGAAATCCTCCTGCATCAGCCTTCCAGAATGCTGGGATTATAGCCATGTGCCACTATACCTGATAGAGAAGCCTCGCTAAAAAACACCTCATGGTGAGATAACTCAGTGCCCCAAACATGGGACTCTAGGTCAGCTTGGACATAGGAATATTTTCTCCTTCGACCAGCCCCACCCTCAAGCATGGTCCATGGTTCAACCCCAGTTGAATGGTTTGGGGAACGCTCTTGGTGGCCAAAGCTCCTGGCATGAAGCTGGTGTGTTAGGTGACACGAGCAGGAACGTGAAACACGCAAGGAAAACTGCTTTTTAATCAGAGACCAAAGAGGAGAACTCAAGGATGTTTTGTTCATCAAGTTAATTTGTTCCATACCTTATCACCCCCCTCAGTTCCCCCATCCAGTTGGAAGTAGCCAGATGGATTCGATGCTCCTATTTAGGAATATAAGATGAAACCAATTAACAGGATGTGTAACGGGGGGAGGGGGATTTTTTTTTTTACTCCTTTTAGTTGTGTTTTGATGTTCCTTTGCTATCAACACTGGGTTATAACTCAGCTTGCTTTTGTAGTGTCAGCTCTTGCCTTTATACTTGGGGTGCATAAATAAGGTGCTTACTGAAGTGGTGAAGGGATTTGAACTGACCCTTGTCTGGGTTGTAGAAATTCAGGAATCCTGCTAGGTGAGGCAGACCACCAGTCCTCTGTTTTCTTGACCAACACACAGCACACCTTGGCTCTTTTTAATGCCAAACCCTCCATCCAGAGGTGCTCTTCTTGCCCCATTCTGAACGTGGTCATGTGGACACAGCTTGGAGAGACTGACCTACCTCTACCTGTGAGGACCACCTCGACCCTGGAAGAGGATGTCTTCATCTGTAGTAGCTGGCGGGAAGCAGGTGGGCTTTGTGATGCAGGTCCTGGTCACTCGGTTGGCCAGCTTTCCAACAGAGCCCATCTCCTTGCCCCAGCACACTGTCTTGTGAGCCGTTGGTAATTGAATGGCAAGGAGCAACACATGCTTCAAAATTCATGCCATTAGCTGGGCGTGGTGCCACACACCTGGAATACCTGCATTCTGGGAGGCAGAGGCAGGAAGATCGCCATGAATTTGAGGCCAACCTGAATGAATTCAGGGCCAGCCTGAATTACATAGCAAGACCCTGCCTCAAAACAAAAATTTTTTTTCATGACATTAGTTCCAAAGGCAGCTTGGTGGCAGTGGGACCCACTAGTCATAATCTAGCATTACTCAGGGGGACAGATACCCCAACTCTTTTATCTGTTACTTTTACATTTTTTAGATGCATGCATAAGATAACTGTGTTGGTTCATTGGTTTCTTTGACTTACAGTTCAAGTTGCCTTAATATTTGGTAAAAGAACGTTAGACTATGTCTTCAACCTGTGCAGAGGTAAATTCGACTTCCTCGAACGGCTCTCCGACAGTCTGCTCCTGAGCATCATTTCTTACCTGGATCTTGAAGATGTGGCCAGGCTTTCTCAAACTTCACGGAGATTTGCAAAGGTAACACTCAATTATTTTGTGTCACTATAGAACTTTCCACATGTGTAAAGCAGAAAATACACTTACTTCCAGTTGGGAGCTCCTGTCCTTCAATAAACCTTTGTTCTCTGAAAAGTATCTTTTCTCTGAAAAGTTTCTCTTTCCCCAGAACCTTCGTCCTGCCATATGTAAAATAGGTAAAAAAAACATAAACTCTTGACCAATCACGTACCTCCAACTTGTTCCCATCATATGGAAAGAAGGTGAACCTTGGTATAACTGTCTGTCCAATCAGTTGAGAGCGGGCACTCTGCTTCCTTCCTGTTTGTTTGCACACCCTATAAAAGCCCTGCTCACTGAGAATTCGGGGCCTGACTCTTTGGGAGCAGTCCCAGTCAGGCCTGCTGGCATCAGTGAAACTACATTTGTCTCCAAACCTTGGGTGCAGCTTGGTCTGCTGTCACGCTTGATGTGAGCTGTAGCATTTACTGTAACATATGTTCTTTAACAATTTTTTTTCCTTAAACCCAGGGCGTCACACACGCCAAACAAGTGCTCTCCTGCTGAGCTAGACTCCCAAAGTACTTTCTGTGTTTGTTTCAATGATTACTCATTGAATGCTCACTTTCAGATAGACACCATCATTGGCACAGGAGCCACGGAATGAGGTATGAGCTCAGTAATTTTCCCGGTGCTGGGAACTTTTCTAGGTTGCTGGTTTCAGCCCTCAGCATCCTGGCAGAGTAGTTACTCGAAGGTGGGACCTGGCTCAGAGGAGGTTAACCATTTATTTTTGTTGTCAAGCTAAAGTTTTATCTGTGCTCCATTTATCTGCTGTGTCCCTTCATTTATAAATTATTTTCATTTAATTACTTATATTGATTTTTTAAATGCTATTTTTTTGGACCGTACTATGGATTTTTTGGTTTTGCTCTGTTGTGCTTTTGATTTTTTTGAGACAGGGTCTTGCTGTGTAATTCAGTCTGCTCTTGAACTCACTGTGTAATCCAAGCTGGGCTTGAGCTCACCACAGTCCTGCCTCAGCCTTGTGAGTCCTGGGATTACATCGTGCCACTCACCATGCCTGTCTTATTATCAAATTACTGTGTCCATGGATGACTCTTTTTTCTGATCTCAGGAGGAAAGAGCTTGTCTCCCTTTCAGGGTCAGTGCTACCTGCGCATAGCTCAGGGCTTCACCTTTCCCTGCTGTGTTACTGTGGTTGTTTTAAACTTTCTATTTATACCTTTAGACTTAGGAAAGTATTGCAGGGCTGATACAGAGTTAGCATGTACCCTTTACCCATCTTCCCCAGAGTTAACATCTTATATAACCAGGGTACGTTGATCATAGCTAAACAATTAACATTAGTACAGTACCACTAACTAAAATGTAAGTATGAAATTTCATCAGTTCTTCTACAGTATCTCTTTACTGCTTCAAGATCAAATCTGGGTTACTATTGTGGAAATCAATGTGGAGATTCCTCAAAAAACTCAGATTAGAGGTCCCATTTGACCCCGCTATTCCCCTTCTGGGTATTTTCCCAGATGAATTAAAAAAAATCACACCACAGCAATATATGTGTACCCATGTTTATAGCAGCACAATTTTTAACAGCTAAATCTTGGAAACAAACCAAATGCCCATCAACCGAGGAATGGATTAAAAAGATGTGGTATTTTTACATCATGGAATACTACTGTGCTGTAAAGAAGGATTGCATCGAGGCTTTTATAGGTAAATGGGTGCAACTAGAGTCCATACTCGTAAGTGAAATAGACCAGACTCACATGTGTAAACCTCATATTGTATCCCTGGTGTAAGAAACTGAAAAAGTAAGACCCAAAATCTACAATAGATATTGTGAAAGGCAAAGAAACAGCTCAAAAGTAAAGCACAACTGGGATGAGTGAAAGGATAAAAGAAGGAAAGGAAAAGGAAAAAAAATATAGAGATAGATAGTTATACTACTGATGCCTCTTAGTTCATTGAAAAAACATTTTGTACTTACATTATTTGATCAGTTATGTATGCCTATGTCTTGTTTTCTGAGGTTTTTTTTTTGTGCCTGCATCTTGTAATCTGAGCAACTATTTTGAAGATAACAATGCACAATATATTAACCATTGTCAATTTCCTACTGTTTTTGAAATTCTGTATCTTTGTTTTGTTTTTTTTGTCTTTAAAATAAAATTTTTTTTAAAAATCTAGGTTACTACATTGCATTTAGTGTGTATTTTTTCTTTCGTATTATTGAGACAGGTTCTCATTGTATAGTTCAACTGGCCGTGAAGCCATTGTGTAACACACACTGGCTTCAAACTCACTGTGATCCTCCTGTCCCAGCCTCCCAAGTGCCAGGATTACAGGCGTGCACCACCACACCCGGCTGCCAAGTTTTTGCCTCTCTTTCTCTCTACGATAATTTTCTCAGATCAGACTCATACGTCAGAAGACCTTTTGTTGCTGCTGTCAGTGCTGGAGTGGAACCAAACACACCCTACCACTGACCCGAACCTCCAGCCCTAACAAAAACCTCTTAACTCTGTTCTTGCCCAGTTTCTCCTCTTCAAAGTAGTCCGCCCAGCGTTTCACACTCAGCAAACTGGCATCGTCAGTCCATGCCTTTCTAATCTATGATGAAATAAGAAAGATAACGTGATACAAGGAACTTCCAGCTAAACTTAGTTCACATGACCATCTTTATTGAACCTTAGCTGCTTCTGTTTGCAGAAGGATATGGGTGTCCTTTTGTTAAATGGTGGGAACAATACATGACCATTTCTAAAAGTTGCTCTTGCTTGGCAAAATTAAAAAGTCAGCAGCCTTATTTTGGTTTGTAGCTTTTGTTCTGCTTTGGTTTTTAACACTCACTGGTCCTGTGCCATCTAAAATTCTGAGCTGTCGTTTTGTTGTCGGTTTATACCTGCTGCCTCTTCCTGAACATCCCTGGCTGTGTCCACAGTGACCTCACGGCTGTCACACCTGAGAGCTTGTTGCAGGCCTTTACCTCCTGACCCGTCTCTGCCTCCTGGACTCTGGGTGCTTTCCTCTTGGCTGGCTCTTCACCATTTCATTGTCCACTCATCCATGCAGACGCAGAGTGGCCTGTCCAAAACACACTGATTGTCCTTCTCAGTGGCCTTTTTTTTCTGAGACGAGTTCTCACCATGTAGTTCAGGCTGGTCTTGAACTCGGTACGTAGCCCAGGCAGACTTCAAACTTGCAGTGATCCTCCTACTTAAGCCTCCCGGGTATTGGGACTATAGGCATGTGCCGCCACATCCAGCTCGGTGACTGTTTTTAAGATGAGATTCAGCCCCTTAGCCCGATCTGCAAGCCCAGGGCCCCAGGCCTTACCTCCTGCTACCCTCAGCCCCAGCCAGGCAAATTCTTTGCCATTCTTTATGAGTGCTGGATTCTTTTGTGCCTCTTTGCCTTTGCTTAGGGAAAAAGGAGGAAAAACTAAAGTACAAGCTCAACAGCTCAGATTTATTCCAGAAGAAACCGGAGAGGGACCACCCTGACCCTTAGACCAGACCGGCAGCTCTGATACAGGCTTTGAGGTCTGTTACAGCACCATGAGCATAGAGGGGACCTGTGGAAGTAAAGGGTCAAAGTGGGGCCTTTGAGGAGGTGAGCTCAGTGGAAAGGAGTTGCAACTCCCCGCCAGGGGCAAGGCTTGAGAAGGCAGAGTACTGAGTGTGGTGTTTGTCTGCCAGGAGCAGGGCTGAAGGATGATGGGAGTTACAGGGTGAGCCGTGGTTGCTGGGCCTCCTTAACCTGTGATTATACACCTGGAGCAGGGGTAAAAGCATAGTGAGATGGAAGACACTTCCTAGGGTGGCAGCGGCCAGACTCCTTCATTTACTGTGTGAGTCCGTTGTGCATTGCTGTAAGTAAACACGTGAGGCTGGGTAACTAAGGAAAAGGGTGTGCTCCGCGCAGTGGTGCAGAGCTGCAATCACAGCTACTCAGGAGGCTGAGGCAAGAGGGAGGCAGACGCAGGAGGATCACAAGTTCAAGGCCAGCCTGTGTAACATAATGAGACTCGCAAAACAAAAGATTTATTTGGCTTGCAGGCCTGCATCTGGGGATGACCCCCTTTTGGCAGAGTCCTAAGGCTGTGCAAAGCGTCACATGACAAGGGACAGGAAGCACATATCTGTCCTCTGCTTTCTTTCCACCATATAACCCACACTGGTATTCACTCGTGGGGGCTTCACCCTGAGGGCCTTGTCTAACCCTAGTTGCACCCCAGAGGCCCTCCTGTAAACACTGCAGTAGGGTTAAGTTTCCACCTTTTTAATACCTCAGAGTAGGGATGAAATCCCCACACATGAATCTTGGGGGATGCTCAAACCATCTCCAAACCCTGGCACTTAGGGCGCTCATTTTCTAGCAGTATCCTGACGTACCCTGACCTCCCATAGGCCCCCGAGTGGCATTTGCATGAGCATGCCCCGCCTTTCTTGCCTTTTACCCCCATCAAGCTCAGCGGCAAGCATCCTGCTGCTTACCTTTAAATGCCCACTTTAACAGGGAGCCTAGTCCAGCAGAGGAGGGGGACAGCAGTTCCGTTTGTATTTGCTAAAAGAATGGTTTGCATTACAGTGGTCAGATTGGAAAAAGCCGTTCTCCCATCCCTCAGCCACATTCCTTGTTCTCTAGTGGCAGCCATATGACATGCGATCCGCATTCCTTCTAGAGATGTCCTGTGCGCAGGTATGTGACATAACGTGAGCACAGGAGGGTACCCACAGCCCACAGATGGGACTCCGTAGTAGAGTCCAATTCTCTGCCCTGGCGCTGAGTCTGTGTGGACCAAGCCTGCGATGCTTCCATGGATTATCTGGCTGGGTCTGTGGATGTATTTTCAGTGGAAGCAGGCGGCTCTGAAAGGTGCGGCCTGGGTGTGGGCACAGGCATATGGGGAAGACACAGTTCTACGCCCCTCTGACTGGGGTTCAGCGTTGGCCTGAGGCAGATTCACCAAGGTATGTGGCCAATGGCCCTCCTTGAGGGACCTGCTGGCATCTTCGGATGACAGTGGGCCTTCCCCAAGAAACCTCCAGAGCAGCCAGATGAGACTCCCAGGCAGGAAGAGGACAGTCATGGCTAGGATGTAATTACCGCCACCCTGCTTGTGACTCAGGAATAACTGTGAGGCTGCTGAGGAAGAAATTCTCCCGTCACGTCTGGCTGTGGAGCGACAGATGTTCCCATGTGAGCACAAACCCCATGTAAATATGAGCTCCAGCTTTTACTTTTTGGGGGTGGGTACCAGTATTCGAGCTCAGAACATTGCACTTGCCACAGGCTGGGTGCTTGTGCTGCTCAACTGTATCCCCGGCTGAGTTCCAACTTTGGCCAAGTAGGTAAAACACACCCCCATCTGCCCCGCGCCCCCCAGCCTTCAGTTAGGGAAGGTCGAGATGGATCCATACCTGTTCCCGTAGTGTTTGTGTTTGACAGCCCAATTCAGCAGGTTGGGCCCAGGAATGTGACAAGTCGATTTGGAAATGACACAGATAGATGTCTGAGGAAATGGAGTTAGTGGGAGACCTTGTGCTAGCGTCCGTCAGGCCCCGGCTTCGGCCCCCTGCGCATCCTCCCCTTTCCCCAAGGCAGAAGTCTAAAGAGGATCCAAGGCTGGAGCTCACTGGTTCGGGTTTCCGTCTTCACCGCAGAGCAGTGTGGCGCAGTTCAGTCCTTTCTGACCTAGAGAGGGAGGCTCACGGCTCCTTGCACCATGAACCTGGGGCAGCACCTGTATCTTCTCTGCGCCTAACTTTCGCCATTCGTTGAAGTGAGAGATCTTATCTAGGCCCTAGCATTTCTTTTAGCCAATTAGTTAATTTCATGCACTGCCCCTAGGGAAAGCTAAGCCCACAGCTACTGCTGTGGCTGGAAGGAGCTGGACCTCTGGGGTGGGGTGTGGGGGTACCTGGCCTTTTGCAGCCTGGCCAACTGCCAGGCACAAGAGCACTAGGAATTGGAAGTCTTACTGGGGGTCCTCCCAAGAGTTTCCTTTGTTACTGATACCTAGAATATGTAGTATGAATGGAGAAAGTCACCTTGGAAGGACGAGAAGGCACGGGGACATAATGAATGCCCAGCCTAACGTCGCAGTGTTTTGGAGACTGAAGATCAGTATCACTCCGTGCTTTATCAGGGTTGTTTTTAATGTTACTCAAGAATTTTTCTTTTCTGATGATGATAGAGAAGCTAAAAAAAACCAAAAGCGTCAGGTACCACAACAGTAACAGAACTTTGCTGTTTTCTGAGTATTTTTCTTTTCTTTTAATGGAGTGTGCTGGATGTCTATAATTTTGTTCAGATGACTGCAGAACCTGGAAAAGCTGTTGCTGCTATTGATGCATATTATACTGCTATTATTGGTCTTTTTATACAAATATAAATATATATGTATAATTTGAAGTTTTGGAAACTTTAACTGTGCTATCGACTTTGGAAAAAGTTATCCCAGTTTACTGTGTTGAGTTGGCGTTGTATAGAAATTAGCAGCCATATCGGTCTACAAACGTTAAACTTAATTTTTTTTTCCATTTATGGGGTAACACACTGTATTAAATATGTAAGGTCTTAGCTACGTAGGTTTGAGTGCAGAAACTAATATTCTCCAAATAATGGAAAAAAAAAAAGAATCAGTGTCACTGTTCCTCCGTAACCTCCATGATGTGAATGGAATGACTGCGGCCTTGATGTTTATGCAGAAGATGATTAGGCTCTATTATGCTTTATTTTTTTGTTTTTATTTATTTATTTATTTTTGGTACCAGGGATCGAACTCACAACCTCACACCTGCCAGCGGGAGATAATCAATAGAACCTGTTATTTTTCTGGAAGGACCCCAGAGCATGCTAGGAACATGTTGGGTAAAAACAAAGGCACACGCTCGACAGGACAGGTTTATTTCAGAGCGAACCTGAGAGGGACCACCTGGCTCTATTTTCGTATGGGCTGTGAGGTGTTTTAGAGGGTCGTGAGCGTAAAGGGGCGCCGTGAGGGGAGAGTTGAGTGAAAAGCGGTTGCGGCCGCCCACCTGGCAGGGACCAGGCTTGAGCAACATACGGGTCATGGTTGTCTGCCTAGGAGCAGGGCTGAATAATGGAGTTACGGTTGCTGGGCCTCGTTATCCCATGATTCTATAGCTTCAGCATCAGTAAAAGCACAGCAGGATGGAAGAGGCTTTCAGGGGTCTCCGCTCAGCCAAGGGTGGTGGTGGTCCGACCCCTTCAGAAGCGGTCAGCAAATCGCCATTCTGTTGTTTTATTTTGCAGAGCTGGAGATCAAAGCTAGGATTTCCCACATTATAGGCAAGCACTCAACAGTTGAATTACATCCCCAGTCCCAGGAAAACTCTGTTTTGAGAGTATTTTGCAGCAGGGGATTAACAATAATCATTGCCATAATTAATGGTGCCAAGTGAAAAAATAGTATGAAGAAACCCTGGGTAAATGGAAGCTGAACTTTGGCAGCTTTGAAGTTAGAAAGATGATAAAAATAGCCTTGCACAGATGTTGGACTAGAGATGTCCTAAGACCACAGATGAATATGTCACTGAAATTACTCCAGTAGCTGGGTGTAGTGGCGCATGCCTGTAAACATAGCACTCAGGAGACTGAGGTAGAAGGACTGCTGTTGAGTTTAAGGCCAGCCTGAACTACACAGTGAGACCCTGTCTCAGAAGGAAGGATGGGAGGGAGGGATGGAGGAGAGAGAAAGTTACTCCTGGAGAATATAGCTCAGCCTGCCTTTCTTGTGCCTGCTGGTCTGAGGGGCAGGTAGACTCTTACGAGCTGCTGTGGTGGTTGTTGCCATGTCACACAGCCAGAGGACTTGGAGCAGAGCTTGTGGACAGAATCCTGGCACCAGGAAGTGGTAGATTCTCTAAATACTGGTCGCAGCATCCAGAGGCTTCTGTGTACATTTTATGCAGCTCACCGCTGAGGAGCTCGTAGCCAATGAAGTTGTCAGATGTTCAAACCTAGGATTGTCAGACCTGACTTCACCGCGAGTTTAAAACGAATGCAGGGCAGATCCGCGTTAAGAGTGTTGGCCTAGCATGTGCGAGGCCCTGGGTTCCATCCTCAGCACCATAAAATAAAAACAAAGCTCAAGTGAATTTTATGGCTGATGTGTGACTCAGTAGTACAGTGCTTGCTTAGCCCGTGCAAGGCCCTGTGTCCCATTCCCAGCATCCCACATAAAGGGAGCAAGAGTTAGCTTTGAAAGCTAAGGCAGCAGTGGGTGCAGATCATCCACCACTCCATTGCTAGCCTCTGACCTGTGGGTCACTGGAAATTAAAGGGGTCGTATTGTATCTGTAGTCATATCACCTGTGACCATCTTGTATCTTGCATCCTGAATGAGATCAGGAGTTGCTTTGTTCTACTGACCAGAGATTGTTTTACCCTTTTGCCCCCTGGTATTTGTGCACTTGCCCCTTTTCTGAAAGAGGCTTCTTGGGGCAGAACCTGTGTCTAGCACACCTTCCTCCACACACCTGCAGGCCATAGGAGTGTAATAGTGACCGAGGCTGAGTGGGTGGCTCTCACCCACCTGTTTTTCTTTTTTTTCCCACCCCACAGCTGTGCAAGTCTGATGTGCTGTGGGAGCAGATAGTTCAGTCGGCCTGTGACACCATCACTCCCGACATGCGGACCCTGGCGGAGGACATGGGCTGGAGACAGATGTTCTTCACCAACAGGCTCCAGCTGCAGCGGCAGCTCCGCAAGAGGAAGCAGAGACAAGGAAGCCAGCGACAGATGCTACTTTAGGGACACCTTGTCCTACCTCCTAAGAGCTGAGGCATGGCTACTCTTCCCTTCGGGATCCCAATCTCTTGTCTCTTAAGACAGTGATTCTGTAGTCATGTGAAAAGCACAGAGGGTCTGCACACAAATGCAGCAGAACCTGGTCTCCAATGCCTTTCTTGAGCCATCACTATCAACCTCAGATGCCAAAGCTTGACCCTGGAACATGGGCTGAAAGACAGAGAGCCTCTCAGATCACCGTGTTCCCAACACTACTCACCACCCCCGAACCCACAAGAGAGGAGCTTGTGCTGTGCATAAACAATAAATGATTACAGATACCTATTTTACCTAAGCAATTGAAAGGGTAATTAGGCTTTGAATTTTTTCCTGGTGTCGTGGTGTGTTAGTCACTTTCCTCTTGCTGAACACAATGCTGTATGCCCACCATTTAGGAGAGGTTTAACCTGGCTTATGGTTTCAGAGGATTCAGTTCATGGTTATCTGGCTCCATGGCAGAAACATCATACAGAAGGCGTGGAAACATAGTACCCAAGGTCACACCTTCATGATCCAGCAAGAGCACCCAGAAGTGTGCTTTACTAATCCCCTAGGCAACTCCTAAGCCAGTCAAGTTGACACATCAAGCTTAATGTCCACACATGGGGGCAGGTGCCATGGAGGCACTTTGGGTGAGTACAGCTGCCTTCTCAGCTTTGTTATGTTAAATTTGTATTCAGGGTCTCATCCTTCTAGGTCTGTTCCCTATGCAGACAACCTCTGGCCTGGACCATGGCTAGAGAGACCTTGCTGAGGGTACACTCCCTAGGACTTCCTCTCACCTGAAAGCCAGTTATTCTTGTTTTTTTTTTTTTTTTTTGCACCAGGGATAGAACTCATAACCTCACACCTGCCAGGCAGGCGCTTGCACCACTAAGTTAAACCCCCGGCCCTATTTTTTGAGACAGAGGGTCTCACTATGCAGTTCAGGCTGGCCTTGAACTCACTTTGTAGCCCAGGCTGGTCTCGAGCTCACAATGATCCTCCTGCCTCAGCCTCCTGAGTGCTGGGATTAAAGACGTGCACCACCACACCTGGCTTGTACCGCGGTCTTACAGACGACCCAATCAGTGGCCAAGGCTGGACTTGCAGGTTGTCTTGTGTTCATCTGGTCTCAGTAGCAAGGAGTGCTTGGAAATAAACATAGTGGCTCTGAAACATTCAGTGTGCTGAGTAGCTTCACGCTAATGGCTGATCACAGTGCACCTGTGTCACTACTACTACTGATGCTGCAAAAGCAATGGTGGGGTAAAACTGCTGATGCCTTAACTGGAGTCAAAGCAGTGACCCCAAAAGGAACTGGGGTCACAGTATTCTTCCCCACTGTGCAGCTGCGGTCTAATAATAACTAGATTTGCATGCAGACATCCTCGAGGGAACAGCAAAAGTCATTAACTTTTATTAAGTCCTTTCCCTTAAGCTTATATATTTTTAGTGCGTGGCAAAATGGAAGTAAGTATAGAGCAGCTCGTCTTGAGGAAAAGCTTCTCTGCATTTTCCATGAAACACCGTGTTGGTGTTTGGTGGTCATGTCGTTGCCACGTTCTTGAAAACGAGGCTGACTCTCCAAGGAAAACGAGTGCAGTATTTGTTGGCAATGATAATATTCAAGCTTTCAAAAGGAAATTAGAGTTTCAGAGAACTTACATCAGCCTCCATAAGCTTGTCCAGTTTCTGATGCCTAATGTGTTTTTAAGTGCTTACGTACTTTTCTAAAGAGATTGGTGATAATTTTAGCACATCTAGTTTCTAGGAAATCAAAGTGGAACTCCACAGCATCAAATTCACCCTTTTGAAGTATAATTCAGTGGTCCTCATCTGGTCACAAGGTTGTTCAGTTCTCGTCCTTGAGTTCCAGAACATGTTTAACACACCAAAAAGGGAAATGGTCCCGGCCGGCAGTCATGCCCTAGACCCCTCTCCCTGATCCCCTGGCCACCACTTTCAGTCTCTGTGGATTTGCCAAGTCAGGAACGTTCACGTAAATGGAGTAACTATGATTTTTATATACACAGTAACTGATGTAAAAAAAAAAAAAAGAAAAGAAAACATTTTTTGGTTTTTTGAGACAGGATAGCCTTGGCTGGCCTCAATTTGTGGCAATCCTCCTGTCTCAGCCTCCCAAGTCCTGGGATTACAGGTGTGCCCCACCACACCTGGCCTGATGTAAACAATGTCGTGTGTTATAAAAAAAAACATTTGGAAGATCAACAATCTCAGAGAACCAATAGTTTCCAAATGACCAGAGCATGGCAAAAAAATTTTTTTTTTCTTTTTCTTTGAGACAGTATCTCACTATGTAGCCCAGGATGACCTGGAACTTGTGATCTTCCTGCCTCAGCCTCCCAAGTGCTGGGATTACAGGCGTGCACCACCATGCCTGGCCTAAAACATTATGTAACAAAATGATAGATGAGCTAAAGATCCCCTCAGAATGTAGGCTAAGTCATTTAGTGTGATTTTTGTCTCACTATGTAGCCCAAATCGGCCTTGAATTTGTTATCCTCTTGCCTCAGTCTACCAAAATGCTAGGATTTAAATCAATGGATCTTAACGTAACATTGTACAAGAAATTCATTAACGTGGCCTCAAATTCCACTAACTTTTTAAGGAAATGTAATTGTTGAGTGTGGTATCAAAACTATACTTACAGGCCAGACATGGTGGCACATACCTGTAATCCCAGCACTCGGGAAGCTGAGGCAGAGAACCATGGTGAGTTTGAGGCCAGCCTGGGCTACATTGTGAGTTCAAGTCCAGCCTAAACTACACAATGAGACCTTGTCTCAAAAAAAAAAAAAATCAAAACTATACTTACATACTTGCAGAAGCAAATATGAGAATTCACCTTTTTTTGGTACCAGGAATTGAACTCAGGACATTGTACTTGCCAGGCAAGCACTGTGCCACTGAGCTATATCCCTGGCCCCACCTGTCTGTTATTAAGATAGACACCAATGAAGTTTTCAAAAACATGTAGAACAAAGCCAGTATTCTTAAATTTTTTGAAAGAAATATGCTTTTTATAAAGTTATATTAACAATAGGCTTCATTA
The DNA here is from genome assembly GCA_004363535.1 of Dasyprocta punctata. NCBI lineage: Eukaryota > Metazoa > Chordata > Mammalia > Rodentia > Dasyproctidae > Dasyprocta > Dasyprocta punctata. The sequence goes on from RJWM01011030.1 coordinate 43,731, forward strand.
TTTTAAAATAAAGTAATATATAAATATTTTAAAACTTTATTTTTAATTTCCAATGAAAATATCCCTGGCATAGCCTGCAAACACAAAAGAATTTTGGGTCATTTTTTCCCCCTTTTTCTTTGGTTCTGGGAATTGAACCCTGGGCTTGACTACGCTAGGCAAGGACTGTACCACTGAGCCCCCCACCCACACACACACTGGTTTTTCAGGGTGTAGAGATTTGTGGCTGTAGAGATTTGAGTTTGAGAACTACAAGTACAGATAGCACTCATAGTCTGTATCTTTTCATTTGACAAGGGGTTATTCCTAGTGACAGGTGTTTTTTTTTAAAAAATTCTCTGCATTTTTATCAATTACAGTTTCACTTAAGCAAGTGACAGGCCAAATTTCCCTTAGCTTTGTTGTGTGTGTCGCTCTCAGTGGCCGCGATAGCAGCTTACTAATAGCACGCAGGCCACGTGAGGGCAGGGACTGGGTACCGTGGAACCCGAGTTTAGTTCTGCTGATAGAAAGAAGCCAGGATTAAGTGGAAAGACTCAGTAGAATAAAAGGGCTATGTGCTCTGAGTGCCCCAAAGATAGTGACTGACCAAACAGTCAATTGATGAATTTTTAGGTAAGGCAGATAGTCACTGCACTCCCCAAGTCTGTAATTCTCTAAGTGGTAAGAAGGCCCAAGGAGGCACATTTATGATAGTTTAGGATACCCACCTTGTCCCCAGATTTTCTTCTTGAGTGCTATCATTACCTTGTGTTTTTTATTAGTCAGTTTTCTTGTTACTGAAACCCAAGCCCTGATACCCACAATTTAAAGATATGGGACAGGTTTCATTTGGCTCGGGGCCTCAGGGGATTTGAACTCCCAGCTGGCTGGCTCCAAAGCAGAGGTGTCATGATGGAAAAGCCTGGGGAGCAGAGCAAAGGAATAGTCCCGAGGGAAAAGCAGGGGATCAGAGGGCCCCAAGGCCACGCCACCACGCCCTCCCCCAGACAATCAAGCTAACACAAGCAGCTTAGCCACTACAGCTACTTATGCTCTTCCTAGCCACATTTTTATACATGTTTAAGCTTTTATGTATATGGATGAGCTTTTGTTTTGGTCGCTAACAAAAACATAATTGTGAGTGTATTAAACATATTATTCTAACTTGCTTTTTTTTTTTCTCAAGAAGAAAAAAGACTGAAGACTATTTCCTGTTTCCTAATTCCTACTTATGGATTGACTTTTTCCCCCCAAAATAACTACATATGTTTCACTGTGTATTTATATTAAGATGGTCAGAGACACCGTAGAGACAGAGGACAAACTCAGCGTTGGGCTCTTAACCTGTTACTCGCTCAATTCTTCATTTGTGTTTTCTTCTGCAGCAGTCAGGGACCCAGAAACTGTTTTGGGGAGATAGACTTCACCTGGGCCTACAGATGCCCAGTATGTAGCTCTCAGCAGAATAAGGTTCACCTTCATTTCGGGTCAGATCCTTGCTCTGTTCGACATATATGCGTATTAATCATTTAGGGAGTATCTCTATAGAGCCGGCAATACAAGGTTGATTGGTCCTAAATGTATGTAACCTATTTCATCATTATCAAAATTGAAGACTTAGCTGGGTGGGCAATGTCAGTACTCTGGAGGCTAAGACAGGAGGATTGCTGGAAGGCTGGAAGTTCAAGGCCAGCCTGGGCTACAAAGTGAGTTCAAGGCCAGCCTGAACTGGGTAGTGAAACCCCATCTCAAAAAAAAAAACAAGACAAGATACTAAGGTAAGGAATTTATAGGGACATTCAACTATCAATAAGCCCTCAGAAGCCTGCAGTCATTGCCTTAAATGAGTGATGATCACCTTGGATTCCAGCAGAGCCACTGCGAAACTGAGACTGCTTTAAGCAGAAACAGTCACCTCACGGAGCCAGGATTAAGTGACAAGGACATCTTGGACGCTGCCTTGCAAAAGCAGAACTGAGACCACGATCAGCCAGACACTAGCCCACACAAGCTGGTCCATTCCTTGTTAACGGGTCAGTCTGACCCTCTCCATCAGAACTTCAGCTCCTCAGTCTGAAACCCCTTTCCTGTTTTTCTTACTTCCCAACTCTGCCTAATATCCAGCATGCATCTCTCACTGACATATCCTGAAATGCTTTTCTGCAAAGATGTCAAAAGCCTGCCCAGGTCGAGTAGAGGTCCCACGACTTCTTTGTCATTTTGGACCGCATTCGACAACAATACCATACTTTAACAGTTTCCTGTTGATAGATGTGTATGTTTCCCCAGTCTTTTTTTTTTTTTTTTTTAGTGGCACCGGGGATTGAACTCACAGCCTCGTGCCTGTCAGACAGGCACTTAAGTCACTGAGTCAAACTCCCAGCTCTGGTTTTTTGAGGCAGGGTTGCACTATGTAGCTCAGGCCGGCCTTGCACTCACGTTGTAGCCCAAGCTGGCCTCGAACTCACAACGCTCCTCCTACCTCAGCCTCCCGAGTGCTGGGATTAAAGGCATGCACTACCACGCCCAGCTTCCCCAGTCTTTTATAAAATAACCAATAAGGCAAAATATTGTTGTCCATTTTTTTATTCACATGTAGAAAGAAAATTTTAGAAATGTAGTAGCTGGATTAAAATAGAACTGGATGTACATTTTAAATTAAACATTTGACACTTTTTAAGTCTGTATGGACAATGGTCTTTATTCTTTCCCTCAATCTTGCTAGAACTTTTTAATGCATTTATTTAAATAATTAAAAATTTAAACATTTACATAATAGACTCAGTAATTAACCATCATCCCAGGTGATTCTATCTGGGTAGTGCTATCAGAGACAGCTAAATTAAATAGAAATAGTCCAGGCAGTCGGACAGGGCTGGGCCCTGTAAGAAGCCAGTGCAGAAGATAAGAGCACAGCACAGTCGTGGGTGCAGGTGCATTTGTTGAAGGCCAGGCTTCAAGATAAAGATGAAGTAACTACACCTCCATACTTCTCCAAGAGACAAACAGTAAGACTGATATTCTAAATAGGCACCAGTCACCCAGGGAGGGGACCAAGACCCTGACCCATCCCTCCCAGCTAAGGTTCTTTCCATGCGCACTTGCTACATGACTTGTTTCCCCATTGGATGGATATTTTCTATGCGACTTTACTTGTAATCTCCTTGGGTGACCATAGCTTTGTCCCACCTTATGTCCACCTCATGATTTTGTACCCACCTTGTGAATTTGCTCTATAAAACTTCCTTTGAGAAGTGGGCTTGTGGGCAATCTACTTTCTGGATCCCCTTCTGTCTTCTTAGACAGAAACTATCTTTCTCTTAATAAATATTTCCTATCCTTCACCTCTTGTTGTTCTTCAGAATTCATTCTTCGATTTGGGGGAACACGAACGCAGCTTATCAGATGTCTAGCAGGATGGGAGTTATAGTATTTCCCTTTGTATCTTTTGGAGCACCTTATTATCTTTATGTCAGTTCTATGACCACAACTAAAAAAGTTCCAGGTAAAAGAAAGAAACAGGTAATCAATCATTTGCTGCATTTCAGGAGTGCTTCCTGTAAGGGGAGGCTGAGGGGGAACCACCCTGATATCTTATACAAAACTCACTTGCTCCTTGGAAATATACTTATTAGTGAACTAAATATGTCACACATATGTAACCATTGTATTACTGTACTTGTATGACAAACTGAAAGAAAATTCATGAGTGTACATAAAAATTAGTTAAGATTGTTAAAGAAAAAGAATTTTGAGTGAAAAGTAGTTTTCACAGGGTCATATTCAGATTACATTTTTATTGTGAATTTTTTTTTTGAAAATAATACAGCAGTCATAACAAAAAAAATAGTCATACAGCTTGTTTCTCTCCATTCATTGAGGGAAAAGTTTTATGCTAATTTTCTGGACAGTGTTTCATGTTTATATCCTATATGCTAAACAACTACTGTGAATATAACAATATGCAATGGATCGATTATTGTTACTTTCCTATTGGCCTATTTTGAAATTCTGTTTTAGTGTAATCTCTTACTTTTTTCTGTTTAAAAAAAAAAAACTCACTGATCACTTTTAAAGAGGACAAACTTTATTTAGATATATGTAAATAAAAATCATTTGGGAATATGAGGGAACAATCATAAAGCACATGATATATACAGTTAACCCTTTATGATATCTTTAAAGAATTATGTATAATAACAAACAGGAAATATTTGCTGTAGTTCTTCATATTATTCTGATGTCAACATGAATATTGCAAGCAGGTCTTACTCTATTTTTGTAAAATGGGAACTTTCACTGATCTGGTAGGAGTCACCACCTCCATAAATACCATAATTCACCGAACTTTACGAAGTGAATGTTAGTGGGTCTAACTTGGATGGAATCAAAGCTGAGTGGCCAGATGAAAAGTTCGTCTTTCTGATATGTCCCCAGCAGTGTGAGCATCCAAACACAATAGCACCATTCAAACTTTGTAACACTGCCTCTAGTTAATGTGGAAGTGTCAGAAAGTGAAAGTAGCGAAGTTTTAGAACACACAGGTTTTTTTATCTAATCCCTTTAATTTTACAGTAAATATACATAGCACTGCCTCAGCTTTTAGGATTACTTTTATCAGAATGAAGAGCTGGTTTCTTCAAAGGCAGCCAAAGCCATCATGGTAACAGATAGGTTGCTGGGTTAAACTGAATGGAGTATGACATGCAATTTACTGTCTACAGTAATTTCCAGGCAATTCTCAAGTCATTGGAGGTAATATTGAGTGTGTATACGAGGCATGCTTTTGTTTTGCCTTCCCATTAGCTGCCTTTTATTATTATTATTGTTTTTCTAGTGGTCCTTTTATTGCATCACCCTCCCACTAGACATTAGAGCAGAAAATAATGGAGATGACACAAACGGAGACGTGTCTGTTTAATCACTGGTTAACAGCTTGGAAGGGCTTGGAATCCAACTGCAACTGGTCTAACATTAAGCTTCGGGTAACGTCCCATGGCCCCAGTTCCTAGTAGCATTCCTATTCTAATTACCAAGGATCACCGAGAATGGGCTGCTTTCATTTTCGGTAAATTTGACCCCACACACCACAGTGACGTTAAAGGACTTACTTCGCGAGATGAGCGAATCGTAAGTAGACATTTAGTTCAGTTTTGCAGTGCTGGGGCTGGAACCCAGGGCCTTGCACATGCTAGGCAAGCGCTTGCTCCCGGAACTCCACCTCCAGCCCTGTGAGGAGGCGTTGAAATAGTTTTAAGAGAGTGTGTAAACAAGTAAGGCAGCCAGAAATTTCCAAATGATGCTGGGAAGAACATTCTGCAGTCTGAAAAGTGGTTCGCTTAGAAAAATAGACATTTCAGATAAAGAAGGGTATTATTTGATGTCATGAGTCACAGTTGTCTCATGTGTGAAGTCAGTGAAGAGAACTCTTTTTAGAACTGTGCTGAGCTCCGGTGATAACAAAAGCCGCAGAAATGGGCTGTTTGCCACTGCTGCCCCACGGCCTGGGGCACTGCCCTCTAGACCAGGAGCATCTGCTCATTACCGCACACCCGGAGGGTCTTAGGATAGTCTTACGTTTTTGGATGAACAAATGCTTTCCACATGATTTAACTACTCACTTTACATATCACAAGCAATTAGTTCTACAACCTACTTATTGGGCAGCTGAAACTGAGAAAACATTGTTCAAGGATTCAGATCACACTAATAATCTAAGACAGAGGCCAATGATATGAATAAAAATGCCTGAATTATAGCCCTTGATTCGAGGGATGTGTGTCCAAATACAACTTCTGTCAAGGAAATCATTAATACAATTTACTTGTTAAGGTCCTGTCTCAGGAGTCATTTTATTACTAAATTCATGTTTTATTACTGGATAATTGAATTAGAATTGATGGCATACACCATCTCCTAGAGGAAGATCAGTAAATCCTCCTGCAGGATTCTTTTGTAAAAACATAAACTGTGATTCTTTGATTGTACTAACTTGTATTGCCTTTGAAATTAGAGCTTGCCTTTGTATTATTCTGGTAGACCAATAACTTCCTGTAATAATTATTCCATCATATTCTTGTGCTTGAAACCTCATTTATCTGTATGCTTTCCAGAAGCATGCAGACAGTTTACAAAGTAATTGAGTTGAAAAAGCTTTTATTCCCTGTCTACGTTTATAGCTAGAACCCTCGTCCTGGTGGATGATGAGAGAGAGGAGTTTTTTTGTTCTTGTTGTTTGTTTTTGTTTCTTGAGACAGGGCTTCACAAACTAGTTCAGGCTGGCCCTGAATTGACTTTGTAGCCCAGGCTAGCCATGAATTTTCAGTGATCTTCCTGCCTCAGCCTCCAAAGTACTGCCTTTACAGGTGTGCATCACCAAACCCAGCAAAAGAGAGTAGTTTTTTTTTTTAAAGGGTATTTCTACCAATTGTTTTAAAGGCTGTAAACTGTCACCTCTGAAAACTACAATCTTCGAAACCTTCCAGCACTGCCTCTCCCCAGACCAAGAGGTAGTGCCGCTTCCAAATGAAGCAGCGACAGCGGCAGTTCCGAGGGACACTGACTGCCCCCGCATCAATGGTTCCTCGCAGCGGCCATGGGAGGTATGCGGGGCGCCGGGAGGCCGTCCACAGGGGCCCGCGCGATGCTAGACAGGCGAGCCATCTGTGTGTTCTCTCCTGGCTTGTCCTATAATTTGGACACACGGCTGGATGAGTAAGGAGAGTATTCCCACCATGTAAAGCAAACCACAAATATAGAAGGAAAAGTCATATTTCTGTGTGATGTCGTAGATCCACCCTACAAAACAAAAAGGAATATATTTAGTGCAACACGGTTGATAAAACTCAAGCACACCAAGCAGGCATTTATCACTCTCACAGATATTTTTATAAAAATGTATTCATCACACATTATTTTGTTACTGTTTTCCAGTGCTTGGGCTGAACCTAGGGCTAAGTACTGAGTTATACCGCTGGCCTGTAGCCATCTTTCTTTTCTTTCTTTCTTTCTTTCTTTCTTTCTTTCTTTCTTTCTTTCTTTCTTTCTTTCTTTTTTTTTCTTTCTTTCTTTCTCTCTTTCTTTCTTTCTTTCTTTCTTTCTTTCTTTCTTTCTTTCTTTCTTTCTTTCCTTCTTTCCTTCTTTCTTTCCTTCTTTCTCATTATTTGAGACACAGTCTCACTATGGAGCCCAGGCTGGTCTCAAACTTGTGGTGACCCTCCTGCCTCAGCTTCTCAAGTGCTGGGATCACAGGTATGCACCATCACACCTGACTTGTCTGTTTTTTGAGACAAGGTCTCATTATAGCCCAGATTGGCCTTCACCTTGGGATCCGTCTTCCTCAGTCTCCAAGTAGACAGGATTACAGGCATGGACACCATGCCCAGATCAAATACAATTAAATGTTATAATCTGACACATTAATATAATAATCTCATTAGGCTACTACTAGCACTTTTTATCACTACTACGAATTGCACGGATTCTAAGACACTGATCTATAATTATTTTGTATGTCAGTATGAAAGAAAGATGTCTGTCAATTAAAATATGATTCAGTGGATTTTTTTTGCATTTAAAAAATTTTATTGGTACACTCTAGATACACATAATGATAACATTCATCACAGGGAATTTATACCTGTACATGACATACCTTGCTTCTTTCTCCATTCCCTCCCCTCCCTTCAACTCCTTCCCCTTCTTATTTACAGAAGCTTTGTTTCTATTCTCCTTATATTTTTTTGTCCTTTCTTTCCTTTTCCCTTCCCCCCTCCTTTGTTCTCCTTCCCATTTGAACATTTTCTTCCCATTTCCTAATACCTATTATATATTTTGGTCCTTATTTCATGCTTTCAGTTTCTCACACCAGAGAAACCATGTGGTATTTAAATGTGTGTCTGATTTATTTCACTTAAGAGTGTGGTCTCAAGATGCATCCATTTACCTAGAAATGTCTCAAGTCTATCCTTCATTATGGCAGAGTCATATAAAAATAATCATCTATAGTCATTCATCAGTTCATGGGCATTTGGGCTGCCTCCAAGATTTAGCTATTACGAACTGTGCCACTATAAATATGGGTGTGCACAGATTGCTGAGGTCTGATTGCTTTTAAGTCTTGGGAAGATACCAAGAAAGCACTATCTGGGCTGAATGAAACCTCTAGTTTTAGTTTTTTGAGGAATCACCACACCGATTTCCACAGTGGCCCCACCAGTCTACACTCCCACCAACAGTGGAGAAGGGTTCCTCTTTCCCCACAGCTCTGCTAGCATTTGTTACTGGTTGACTTCTTGATAATAGCCATTGTTTCTGGGGTGAGGTGGAATCTCAGTGTTGTTTTAATTTGCATTTCTCGAATGTCCAATGATGTTGAACATTTTTTCATATATTTGTTTGTCTGAGAAATATCTATTCATTTCTGATGCCCATTTCTGGACTGGGTCTTTAAATCTGGGGGTGGATCTGATAGTTTTTAGTTATATACATACATATTATATACAATTATATATATAGCTTTTTTTTTCTTTGAGACAAGGTCTTGCTATGTAGTTCAGGCTGATCTTCAATTCAGTATGTAGCCCAGGCTAACCTTGAACTCATGGTGATCTTCCTGCCTCAGCCTCTTGAGTGCTGTGATTACAGTCCTGCACCATTTTTATATATTCTAGACATAAGTCCTTTATCTAAGGAACTGGCAAAAATTTTTTCTCACACTGAATCTTAGTTACTTTTCTCATGGATGAGACAAAATACCTGACACCCAAAATTAAAGGGGAAAATGTTTATTTAGCTCACAGTTTGTGGAGGTTTTACTTCATAATCCGCTGGCTCCAAGGCAGAGTGGCACATGGCAGAGGGCAACAGTTCATGCAGCAAAAAACAATGAGAGAGAGCAAAACAAGCCTCTTTTTGCCCCATATATTGTATCCAGTCAACTGGGATAAGGGCGATGTCAGTCTAATTCATGGACCCATCCAGTAATCACCCACCCTTACTCCCAGCACCCTTGATACCAGTACTGCACTACCAATCACTCACACACCCTAGAGTCAGCTACCTCCACAACCAATCTATGACCACATGAGGCTTTAGGGGGACATCTAGACACAAACCATAACAGTTCCCATTCCACCTGCCAGGACACACTGCTTCAGATCATTCCGATGCCCGGTCCGAATACCCATGAAATCCCTTCCTGCTCCTTTCCACAGACGGTGCAACCTCTGCAAATGGTGTCCCGCCCCTTCCCTTCCTCTCAGGTATGCATGGACGGAGGAGACCCAACCCCTCTCTTCATCCTTCCCATGGGCAGGCCTCTCTCCATGGAGGTTTGAAACCACATGAATCACATTTGATTGTGATTTTATTTGTAACCTGGAGTAACCTGAAGACCCACTGTGCTTCAGGTAGTCACTGGGACCATGCTGGTTGCAGGTCCATGGAAGATGCTGGCTTCTCTTCCAGTGCAGCCCAGTTACTCTGCTTTGTGTAGAGAAATCAAGCACCAAGGCAACCACAGCCACTCGGTCCACTCGGAAAACATCCTTGAGGGCTGGTTTCAGGATTTAGCCATCCATGCATGACATGGTTTTGAAAGAGATGCTCTCTTGCTCATGTTTAGCCCTCTGGGTCCCTAGGAAGCTATTCACACAATAAAGGCAACCACAGCCACTCGGTCCGCTAGGTGAACGTCCTTGAGGGCTGGTTTCAGGATTTAGCCACTCACTCTAGATTCATCTACCCCCCAATCAAAACTCAGTGTGTGTTGTCTCTTCATGTTGTTGGTGGTTTCTTTTGCTATGCAAGCTTTTTCATAAGATGCAGCCCCAGTTGTTGATTCTTTGTGATATTTCCTGTCTTAGTGGGGATTTGTTCATAAAGTCTGTCTCCACCCATGTCTTCAAGAGTTCTTGCTATTCTATCTTCCAGCAGATTTAGCATTTCTGTTTTAATATTTAGATCTTTGATCCATTTGGACTTTGTGACAGGTGTTATTTCCCTAATTTTTCTCATGGTGAGTTTGTTATTTGTGTACAGGAAGGCTATCACTTTTTGGCTTTGTATCCAGCTACATCACTGAATTTGGTTATTAAATCTAGGAGTCTTCTGGTGGAGTTTTTGGGGGACTTATATGTAAAATATCATGCCATCTGCAAATAATGACTTGACTTATTCCTTTCCTATCCTTCTTCCTTTTATTTCTTTCTCTTTTCTAATTGCTCTGGCTAATGTTTGCAGAACAATATAGAATAAGAGTGGTGAGTGGACATCCCTGTCTCATTCCTGATTTAGGAGTGAAAACTTTCAGATTTTGCCATTTAGTATGATGTTGGCTGTCGGTTTGTCATAGATGGTTTTTATCAGATTGAGATAAAGAGCATCTATTCCAATTTCTGTAGGGTTTTTTTTTTTATCATGAATGTTGGATTTTATCAAATGCTTTTTCTCCATCTATTGAGATGATCATATGGTTTTTTTCTTTGGCTCTGTTAATATGATTTATTACATCTATTGATTTGCATATGTTGAACCATCTCTGCATTCCTGGGATAAATCCTACTTGGTCATGGTGTATAATCTTGATAATGTGCTGCGTTTGTTTGCTAGTATCTTATTGAGAATTTTTGCATTTACGTTCATTAGGGAGATTGGCCTGTAGTTCTTTTTTTTGGCTGGCTCCTTTTCTAGTTTTGGTATTAAGGTAATGCTTACTTCCAGAATTGAATTTGGGAGTGCCACTTTTCAATTTCATTAGAGTTCGAGAAGAAGCATTAGGTCTTCTCCAAGTCTCTTGTAGAATTCAGCAATGAATCCATCAGGGCCTGGGCTTTTCTTTGTTGGCAGGTTTTTAATTACATCTTCAATTTCATTGACTGATGTTGGTTTACTTAGGATTTTTATATCTTCTTGAATCAGCTTTGGTAATTCATATGTATCTAGAAATTTGTCCATTTCTTCTGTGTTTTCCATCTTATTAGAATATAGTTTCTCAAAGAAGGTGCAGACGATCTTCTAGATTTCTTCAGGCTCTGTTGTGACTTCATACCCTTTTCATTTCTAGTTGCATGGATTTGAGTCTTTTTTTAATTTTATTTTATTTTTATTTTTTGGTACCAGGGATCAAACTCACAACCTCACACCTGCCAGGCAGGCACTTATGCCACTGAACTAAATCCCCAGCCCTATTTTTTGAGACAGGGTCTCACTATGCAGTTCAGGCTGCTTTGAACTCACTTTGTAGCCCAGGCTGGTCTTGAACTCCTAAGGCTCCTCCTGCCTCAGCCTCCCGAGTGCTGGGATTAAAGGAGTGTCCACCACGTCCAGCTATTCTTTCTTTCTTTTCTTTTTTTTTTTTTTTGATAAGATTGGCTAAGGGTTTGTCAATTTTAGTTAATCTTCCAAAGAACCAACTCTTTGCTTGATTCTTTGTATTGTTTTCTTAGTCTTCACTGCATTAATTTCTGCTCTGATCTTTATCATTTCCTCCCTTGTATGAGCTTTGGGCTTGACTTGCTCTTCTTTTTCTAGAATTTAAAGTTCAACATTAGATTGTTTATTTGAACTTCCCTGTTTTTATTTATGGGAATTCACTGATATAAATTTCCATTTTAGGATTGCTTTCATTGAATTCTATAAGTTCTGATATGTTGTACTGACATCATCATTTAATTGTACAAACCGTCTAATTTCTTCTTTAATTTCATCTTGATCCATTGGTTGTTCAGAAAGGTATTATTTAATTTCTATGTGTTTATGGAGTTTTTGTGGTTTCTTTCGCTATGGATTTTCAATTTCATTGCTCTATGGTCTGATAATATGCATGGGATAATTTCAGTTCTTTGCATGTACTTAGCTATGTTTTGTGAGCTAATATAGTATGTGGTCTATTTGGAGAATGCCACTTGTACAGCTGAGAAGAATGTGTATTCTGATGTGGTGGGGGAGAACATTCTGTAGACATCTACTAAGTCCATTTGTTCAAAAGTTTGGTTTAGTTCTGTTATTTCTTTGTTGTTGTTGTTGTTTTTGTCTAACTGTTCTATTTGTAACAGTGGGATATTGAGATCCATCATTACAATTGTACTAGTGTTTGAGGTTTTTTTTTTATAAGACAGGGTCTCACAGTGTAGTGTAGGTTGGCCTTGAACTCACTTATATAGCCCAGGCTGACCTCAAATTCGGTGATCCTCCTGCTTCAGCCTCCTGAGTGCTGGGATTACAGGCATGTGTCACCACACTTGGCTGTTTGATTTTTTGTGTCTTTTAATATTTGTTTTATATAGTTAGTGTGCTGGTATTTGATACATGTATATTTATGATTGCTATCTCTTCCCTTGGATTGTTCCCTTTACAAGGATGTAGTTATCTTCTTTGTCTCTCTTAATCAGTCTTGACTTGAAATCTACTTTGTCTGCAAATAGAATAGCTACCCTGCTTTTTTTCTGGGTTCCCATCACTTGAGTAACACTTGACTTTCAGTCTATGAATTTTTAAATTGTGGGTTTTTTTTTTTGTTGTTGTTGTTGTTGTTGTTTTGTTTTGTTTATACCAGGGATTGAACTCATGACCTTGCACTTGCCAGGCAGGTGCTGTGCCACTGAGCTATATCCTGGCTTAAGTGTGTTCTTGTATGCAGCATATTGTTGGTTCTTGCTTTTTTTTTTTTTTTTTTTTTTTTTTTTTTTTTTTTTTTTTTTTTTTTTTTTTTTTTTTTTCCCCAGTCTTTTTGAGACAGAGTCTCTCTATGCTGTTCAGGCTGGACTTGAGCTCATTTTGTAACCCATGCTGGTCTCGAACTTGCAATGATTCTCCTGCCTCAGCCTCCTGAGTGCTGGGATAACAGGTGCACATCACCACTCCCAGCTTGGAGCTTGCTTATTGATCCATTCTGGCAGTCTTTTTCTTTTGATTGGTGAATTGAGACCACTGACATGGATGGTTATAAGTGATATGTACTGACTATCCTTGTCACATTATTTTCCTATTGTTGGCTTCCTTTTTTTCCCCTTCTGTTTAATTTCTTGCCTTGTCTTATGGATTCCTTCAGTTGGGTTCATGGAATTTTAGTCCTTAATATCTTTTTCTAGAAAGTTCTCCTGAAATTTTGGAGTGCTAGTTTCTTCAGGTGTTATTTGTCGTGGAAGTATTTTATTTCTCTGTCAATTTTAAAAGATAGTTTTGAAAAGCACTTCGATCTGGGTTGGAGGTTGTTTTCTTTTAGGACTTGAAATACTTCAGTCAGTCAAGCTCTCCTTGATTTGAGGGCTCGTGTTGAGAAGTCTGCTGTGATTCTGATGGGCTTTCCTTTATAGGTGATTTGTTTGTTTTCTCTAACAGCTTTTAATATTCTGTTCTTGTATTGAATTTCTGCAATCTTGACTATTATTTATCTTGGTGTGCATGTTTTTTGATCATGGCTAATTGGAGTTCTGTATGCCTCAATTATCTGTATGTCAAACTCTTCTTCCCTGCTTGGGAAGTTTTCTGCCATGATTTCTGTGAACAGTTATTTATTTATTTATTTATTGATTGATTGATTGATTTTTGTCCTTTGTGCTAGCTCCTTCTTTTTCATTGACTCCAGTCAATCTTATGTTATTCTTCTTTGCATCATCTAACAATTGTTGGATTGATTTTTTTATAGTCCCTTGCTATTTTTAAGAAATCTTTCTTTTTTATGAGTGCTAACCACAATCCTGTCTTCCAGATCTGATATTCTGTCCTCATATTGGCTCATTCTGCTATATATACTTCCAATGGAATTTTTAATCCCCTGGATATCTGTTTGAATCTGTTATTCATGAATTCTATATCTTTCTCTTTCCTATTTTGGGTGTTCATGCTTCCCATCATTATCCTAAGCTCCTGTATTTTTTTTTTTTATCTGTATCTGCCCTTGAGTTACTAAGCATGTCTTTCACTATAGTCACTATCTCTGTAGTTATCTGAGAGATTATTTCTGAATCAATTTTTTTAGATCCACATTCATCTGCTTTGTTACTGCTGCTGTTAGCACTTCAGAGAGTCTGGGGGTCATGACTTTCCAATTGTTCATGCCTTCATTTTAACGCTTTTGGCCTTCTGATCACAAAGACAGTAAGACAAAGCTGAAAGTTAAGCCACTCTGCGTACTTAACTCTGATTCATTACAGCAGCAACAGGAAACTAATACAGGGCTAGATCCAGCCAACAGATACATTCTGTTAGACCTATATGCAGTTTTCTGAAAATCTGGAAACACCACCAAAAAGTATAGACTCTGAGGTCTTTTTGGGGAAAAACCAGTAACAGCAGAAGAACTGGCAACAAATTCTTAGTATTTCTTTTTTTCTTCCCCCTTTTTTTTTTCCTTTCCTTTTTTTTGAGACAGGTTCTTGCTATGTAGTTCAGGTTGAACTTGAACTCACTTTGTAATCCAGGCTGGTCTTAAACTTGTGGCAATCTACCTGCCTCAGCCTCCCATGTGTGAGGATTACAGATGTGTACCACCATGCCCAGCTAGCATTTATTTATATTTATATATTTGTTTTTTACAGTGCTGGGTATTGAACCCAGAACAACTGTTTCCCCCACTGCTCTGCCACTAAATTATATACCTAACTCAATATTTCTTACTTTCTAAAATTTGCACTTATTTATTTTATAATGCTGGAGGTTGAACTCATGGTACTGCACATGGTAGGCAAGTGCTCTACCACTGAGCTGCATCTTCAGCCCCATACATCAGTGCCTCTTAGAGACGGTATTAGTTGGACTCAGCCAGAGATCACTTTGTTCAGATGGCATAAGGGCCCTACACCATCCCACCACCCCTATCTGCTTTATCTTCTCATGCTATCATGAAGGTAAGGATCAAAAGTTCATCTCTATGACCTTTGGAAGGACGACTTTTAACTTGCTAAAATTTAAAAATAAAAAGTTAGGGGGCAAGAATGAGAAGAGAATAGTATCACCTAGACCAATGAGAACTTTCTTTTCATTTGAACTTGGACTTCATGACATGAAAGGGAATCCCCCCACCACAACTTACTTACCTGCACAGGCTCTGAGCACTAAGCACCTCGGGATCTTACCTGCAAAGGGCGGGCCCAGCAAGGCAGAGACACCATTAGCACAGATGATGATGCCGTAGGCATTGGCCAGGTGTTCAATGCCAACCAGGTCCTCGGTCACCACGGGCATCAGGGAGAAATACCCACTGGAGAACCCGATCAGCGCGCAGATGACTGCCAGGCCGGCGTATGTGTGCATCAAGGGAAGAATGAAAATGCTGAGGACCAGCGTAAAGTTGGCCATCAGGAAGACGTTCCAGACGCTGATGCAGGGCAGGTCAGCCACGAAGCCCAGGATCACTTTCCCAAAGATATGAAGTATTGCTATAATCGAAGTTAGGGGAAAAACATCATTTTGCTCTGCTAAGTTATACAAATTGACTATTTCTGGGAGGTGAATGAAAGGGATGACAAAGCTGCTGTAGGCAAACAAAGCCCAGAAAATAAAGGCTACAAATATCCGATTAGTAAAGAGTGAAGCTGTCCCAAAATAGCCTGAGTACCATTCCCGGAAGCCCTTCCGGACCCGCAGAGTGATGTGGCTCATGGTCTTCAGAACTCGAAGGGCACACAAGTTCCTCCTGGGCTGGGCCTGACCTTGGCACTCTTGAGCTTGAAGGTCACCGAGGTTCCCCTCCTTTCCGAGGGCACTGTCCTTCTCTTCTGTACTGCCCAACTGTCCACCTGACTTTACAGATTCTGTGGAGGGAGCAGGGATTACTTGGGGATCTTTCCCTCTTGGATGACTTCCGTCTTTCCCAGGAGACAGGGGCCTCATGAGTGCCCCACACACACACAGGTTTAGAGACACGGCGCCCTGGATGAACATGGCATTGCGCCAGCCATACTCCGTGCACAGGTATTTGAGCAACACAGTCATTAGGAACGTCCCGAACCCTGTTCCCGTGGTGCTGAGCCCCTGGGCCAGGGCTCGTCTCTTCTGGAAATACCTTCCCACCATGACTACTGCGGGCAGGTAGGCCATGCCACTGCCAAGGCCTGCAGAGGGGTGAGAAGAAATGCACACAGTACAACATCAGTGAGCAGGACATGAACACAGCTGTTTAACGGCCCCTCATCATGACTAAACACCTGAGAAAATCAACTTATAAGGTGGGAAGGTTAATTTTGGTTCAGGGTTTCGGAGTTTTCAGTCCATGCTTGGCTCACTTTGTTCCTTTTGGGCCCGTGGGATGGCAGAAGATGATGGAGGGGGAACATGTGGTGGATTAAACTTGCTTGCCTCATGGTATCCAGGAAGCAAAGAAAAATAAGGAGAGACCACACCTCCAAAGACCTAACTGCCTCTCCCTAGGCCCCACCTCCTAAAAGTACCACCACCTCCCAATAGCACCACAGGATGGGACCAAGACTTCAACACATGGGCCAGTGGGGGACATTCAAGACCAAACTGTAATACCTGCATTCCCTTATATTGGTGTCCAGCCATACTTTTTTTTTTTTTAGCAAAAGAATAATGGTGATCGTGAAAAGAAGCTCTGAGGAAAAGCGCCAAGAAGGCCTCTACCAAAGCTATTTTAGTCAATCGTTTCCCCTCAAGCTTTGTGGCAGAGGTGCCTTCTCCCACGAGAACAGAAGCTATGAGCAGACAGGATGGTCTGCAGGGTCAGCCCTGCCAGGCCCAGGACACTCAGACTTGGTGGTTTGAAAAAAGAACGAATTGTTCCTCCAAAGCCTCTGCTGCGTTGGCCATGTTGGTTGGATTTTGGGCCCAGGAAAATGTTTATGTCCAAGGAAATGAGGAATGACTCCAGACAATCTGCAGAAACCCAGGAATGGGCTGATTTGTTCACAAGCTAAGGGAGAATAAAACACACAGGAGTATACATAGCTGCTTGATATCAAGGCCGCAACACGACACTAGTTGCATCTGATTTTTAAACGTATCTTTAGAAAACTGGAATTATTTACATTTGCAAAAATAAGATGCTGGTGGAGAAGGTGGGTTGTGTTCATGGGCACAAGGGCTGTACAGGACCCCTCTGTACCTTCCACTCAGTTTTGCTGATAATCTGTAACTGGTCTAAAAATGAAGCCTATTAATGATAAGAAGTAAAATCAAATATTCAGTGGGGCCCACACCAAATAGCGAATTTTAAAATGAAACCCTCCTGCTGAGTCACCACCCCTACTCCCCTACTATTCAACCGTTTTTCTTATTATGGTTCAGATCTAGAATGGTACCCAAGGCCTCCTGTGTTTGGAAAGTGATTGGATTAAGGGGTACTATAGCTGATTTGCTGTTAGGAGGTTGGGCCTTTTTGGAAGAGGAGGGTTTTGGGGGACCTGTGACAGTTCGTTCTGATGTGTCACCTTGAATGGATTACAAAATGCCTACTGGATTAGCATAGCATAGTTCTGGGTGTGTCTGCAGATGACTGACATGTAGGCCAGCAAATTGAGGGGGGGAAGACCCACCCAGATACAGATAGCTCCAACCAATAGGCTTGAAACCTGGATAGAATAA